>VZQC01002859.1:0-140209 GCA_009823505.1 Rhizomys pruinosus
GCTGGGAGGTTAACTCCGCCCCCACAGCCACAAAAGCCAATCAAGCCAAAGACAGCTGGATTGAAGGATCAACAATCAGCCTTGCCGAGGCACCCAGTCCCTATCTGCTTTCCTGCTCTTCCTTCCGCTGGCCTCAGGAGATCTCACACCACATGAGTTTTTGATGTTATAATTTTGAAGGCGTGTTTTGGATCAGTTAAGAATAAGGATGTGACGTCACATATTCCTTTTTTTACACTCTTCTGTTCTTTATGCAGACCTGCATCGCTGTTAGCTTTTCACATTTCTATTCATATTTCTTCCAAGACAGCCCATTCCACTGTGTAATTCTTAGGGAGTCTTCCCCCAACACCTTTGTAGGACAATCTCAATGGTTGCAGAGCTCAGATTTAACACCTTCCTTCTGCTCTCCTGCATGAGAATTGTATCTTAGTTCCTCTCCAAGTAAGAAGACATCCTCTCTGGCTCTTTGGGGGTTTTCTCTTGTCTTTTGTAAAGTTTGAATACAATATGCCTTGGTTTTTATCCCACTGAAGGGAACAAGCAGGTCACCTACGGTGACTCCATTTTAAGGGAGAACTCCATTCAGTGTTAGGATTACTTGGAGACATTGTCATTGTGCAAAAAAGCTGAACTAAGTGGGTAAGTGTTGTTTACTCAACCCGACCCTTGGACCAGTGGTTTTGACAATAACAGGAGGAGTACCGGGGCCATGATAAGATAACAGGAGAAGAGACCATCCCCTCTGCTCCTTCAGATAACAGAAACCATAAAGATCAGTTAATTAGAGTAGCCTCCTGCAATAACTAACCCATGACCCACTGGGATGTGGTTTTTTGCCTTTAAAAACCCCTATTTAGATTTCCCCTGGGTCGTTCCCCTACCTGCACGTAGTGAGGAAGCCTACCTGGTGCATCAGTTATTGATTGGTCTTTTTTTTCTAAATAAACTTCATGAAGAGAATCTGCCTGGCACAATGGTGTTCTGGTGGGACCCCTGGACCTTAACACCTGGCATTTTATGAGGTTCTTGGACCTGTGTTTTGGAGTAGCTCAAGGAAATGGATCAGCTGGGATCACCCAAGCTCTTCCTTGGCCCTCTTTCCTTTCCTCTTAGGTATTGCTGTTCCAAAGCTACACCTCTTGGAAGCATCCCACTATAGTTGGATATATTTTTGGTCTCCTTTGTTATGGAAAAATCATGAGACCAAAGCCAAAGTTAGGTGAGGAGAGGGAGTTTAATTTCATGCTACTGGGCTGACCCACTAGTGGGTTCTCTCATGGATCGTTCCATGCAGGAGTAAGCAGCTTGGCTGGGTCTCTGGGGTCTTCTATCCCTCTGTGACAAATGCAAGCTGAGAGCATAAACCACATAAGTGGTAATCATATAAGTAGTTTACAGATAACATGCTATCACATGGACTACAGAACCCATCCTGGTTCACAGTCAACATCACAAATGACAACCTGGAGAAACAAAGACTTCTGTCCTGGGTGAAGTTCAAAGGAAAGGCTCCTATCCTGGGTGACCACAGGGGCAGAGGGGAAGGTTCCAGACTGCCTGTCTCCTAACAATCTCCATCACCATAACACTGTAAAGTCTTTTAGTGACCAACAAATGTGTTTTCCTACTATATCTTCAGTTAGTTTTTCTTTTAAAAAAAGTTTTATGGGCTGGAGAGATGGCTTGGTGGTTAAGAGCACCGACTGCTCTTGGAGAGGACCTGAGTTCCATTCCCAGCACAACATGGCAGCTAAGAACCATCTTTAAGCCAGGTGTGGTGGTGTATGCCTTTAATCCTAGCACTTGGGAGGCAGGTGGGCCTCTGTGAGTGCAAGGCCAGCCTGGTCTACATAGTAAATTCCAGGCCACCTGGAGCTACAGGGAGACCCTGTCTCAAAAAGACCAAAAAATTATTTATTTATTTATTTATTTATTTATTTATTTATTTATTTATTTATTTATTTTGTTTTGGTCTTTTTGAGACAGGGTCTCCCTGTAGCCCCAGCTGTCTTGGCACTCACTATGTAGACCAGGCTGGCCTCAAACTCACAGAGATCTGCCTGCCTCTGCCTCCCGAGCACTGGGATTAAAGGTGTGTGGCATCACACCCGGCAAAAATATTTTATTATTTTTATTTTATGTGTATGAGTGTATTGCCTGAATGTGTATAAGTGCACCTGTATGGTGCAGGGCCCACGGAGGTCAGAAGAGGTCATCTGATGTGCCATTGCTACATGGGTGCTGGGAACTGAACCTGGGTGCTCTTAACCACTAAGCAATCTCTCCAGCCCCTTCTTTTGTTTTATTGAGTCAGGGTCTCTCTGTAGCCCTACCAGTATTTGGAGGAAAGGGAAGAGTTATGCTAACGGTATGCTTCTGCTCCTCTAAAGCTAGATGACAGAACTTACTTGCTTGGAAGCCAAGTCACACTTTCTGGGTAGGATATTCATGTAGATGAGTGCCATGAAATTCATTAAAATACTCAAAAGAAAACTCCCTGCATTAAGAAATGCTAAACAGAGGGGCTGGAGAGATGGCCTAGCGGTTGGGAGCACCGACTACTCTTGCAGAGGACCTGGGTTCGATCCCCAGCACCCAAATGGCGGCTGAAAATCATCTTTAACTCCAGTTCCAGGGGAGTCCGACGCCCTCCTCTGGCCTCTGCGGCATTGCACGACACGGGTGCACAGACCTGCGTGCAGACAGTACATTCATACACATACGAAAATAAATAAAATAAAATTAAAAAAGAAAAAGAAATGCTAAATAGGGAAAAGAAACCCTGGTGGACACGATGGAGAATGTAGCTTACTCTAGGTCTCTTGGGTTGATGTGTACTTCACATGCAGGGTATCTCGAGATCTCTATGCCTACCCCTGGGCACCATCATTTAAATACTATATTGTTATTTTCTTTCTTATTTTTATTTTTATTTTTTTTGAGACAGAGTCTCCCTGTAGCTCTCGCTGGCCTGGAACTCACCATGTAGACCAGGCTGGCCTTGATCTCACAGAGCTGCCTGCCTTTGCCTCCTGGGCACTGGGATTAAAGACATGTGCCACCATGCATGGCACTACATTGTTAATTTGCTGGAGGTGCAAGTCCTTACCACCTTCCAGTCACACAACTGACCAATGCCATCAGAGAGGCCGCAGACACTATGAGCAGTTCATTCTGACCTGCCATATCATCATTCATGCAAACTGGTCCTTTCTTACACTGGATCTGCAGAACATAGACACATGGTAGCAGCATGGCAAACCAAAACAAGGCTTCATTAGAAGTTGCATAGAAGATACACAAAGCTCCTGGGAGGGAAATGAGAGTCAGTTGGTGGGAGCGTGGTATATCCCGAGAGCTCTGAGACCAGAGGAAAATGGGCGAAGGGGCTCTATCTGCCTTCATTAGGACTCAGCCTCCGGAACTGAGAGAAATGATGGTCTTAAAGAACCCACCTTTGAAGGCAAGATGCAGGGCACTTTGGGAATGGGATGCTGTTTCTCTGAGCCTTCACTTTGACCCAGAGTCACGGAGACCTGGACAGGACTCCCAGCCTGGGAGGAAGTGCACGTTGGCTGCCCTCTGACAACGCCTTTCTCTCAGACCATCATTTGCCTCTTGGATTCAAGGGAGGGTGTTCTGACCCTGAGGAGAATGACGATGACCCAAATGGTGTGCTACACAGAGCCCTGACAGGTGTGACAAAGTCAATGACCCAAATGGTGTGCTACACAGAACCCTGACAGGTGTGACAAAGTTGATGACCCAAATGATGTGCTACATAGAGCCCTGACAGGTGTGACAAAGTCGATGACCCAAATGGTGTGCTACACAGAACCCTGACAGGTGTGACAAAGTCGATGACCCAAATGGTGTGCTACACAGAACCCTGACAGGTGTGACAAAGTCGATGACCCAAATGGTGTGCTACACAGAGCCCTGACAGGTGTGACAAAGGGGCCCAAAGGCTGGGATTCTTTTGCCTCAGTCTATTCAAGAAGCAAGATTGCTAGGATTGAGGCCACGTGGATTTGAACCTGGAGACATCCTTGCTTACAGTGGTGCTTGGCCCCAGGACAGAAATTAAGTTTCTGCCTAGATTATCCTCCGGGCATGGAACTCAATGTAGACTATATGGTGCTCTAAACACAGGGTTATTCTTTCTGCTGGGTCACATTGTCACCACTGTGGTGCTCTAGCTAGGAACCTAACTATTGAGGCTCAGCCTCCCTCATAATGGCTGTGAGGCTTGGGCACCTCTTTCTGGAGATGCTCAGGAGTGATCAAAAAGTGAGCACCAGATCTGGGGGCATCTGTTTCTTTCCAAAGCAAACTGTAATACCAAAATACCAACACTGAGAGCTCTGGGTTTCAGGTCACAGTGTTGAGCAGAGCTGCCAGTTGGCCATCAGCACTGGACATCACATGCTGAAGTTGTGCTGAACACCAAGGTGTGAAAAGGGCCTGAAACTTCACTGGAGGCAGTGGGAAGTCCCAGGATAGGAGGCTGGGAAGGCGAGTGATGTCCATGAAAGGACGGCAGAGTTAGTTGGTGTAGCCAAGCCTGCCTACATGCTGGTTGAGGGGCTGAGATAAGGACAGAGGCAGCAGTAGGTGGGCCAAGGAGAGGGGTGCTACGAGATGTGAGAGGGAGGGTGCTCTGAGAGGAGGGGACAGAGGAGTCTATTCATATAGGTGTTGGGGACTCCATCTTGGATGTGCTGTGCTTTAAGGAAATGCAGATTTGCATACACTGTGCTGTGGCAGAGTGCCCGGGAAGCAGGCCTGAGTTCTCCCTATTCAGAAAGCCATTTGTCCTTTGGTATGAAAAGGAAAGGAAGGTGGGGAGTGAGTGGGAGTCTGGAGAGATGGCTCAGCAGTTAAGAGCACTGGCTGCTCTTGCAGAGGACCTGGGTTCAATTCCCAACATCCACATGGCAGGTAACAATTGCTTGTAACTCCAGTTTCAGAGCATCTAACACCCTCTTTTAACCTCTTCGGGCATTGCATGACATGGGTGCACCTACCTACATGCAGGCATTATACTCATATACATAAAATCTAAATAGGGGCTGGAGAGATGGCTCAGTGGTTAAGAGCGCCGACTGCTCTTGCAGGGGACCCGGGTTTGATTCCCAGCACCCACATGGTGGCTAAGAACCATCTTTAACTCCAGTTCCAGGGGAATCTGACACCCTCTTCTGACCTCCACAGCATTGTATGACACAGGTGCACCAACCTACATGCAGACGGTACACTCATACACATAAAATAATAATAAAAAATCTAAATAAACATATAAGTAAATAAAAAAATTTTTTTTAATTTTATTTATTTTTGTATGTGTATGAATGTACTGTCTGCATGTAGGTTTGTGCGCCCATGTCGTGCAATGCCGCGGAGGTCAGAAGAGGGTCTCGGATTCCCCTGGAACTGGAGTTCTCCTGGAATTGGAGTTACAGATGGTTCTTAGCCACCATGTGGGTGCTGGGGATCGAACCTGGATCCTCTGCAAGAGCAGTTGGCCCTCTTAACCACTAGGCCATCTCTCCAGCCCCATAAAAAATATTTTTTAAAAAAGAGAAGGCCGGGGCTGGAGAAATGGCTCAGCAGTTAAGAGCACTGACTGCTCTTGCAGAGGACCTGGCTTCAAGTCCCAGCACCCATATGGTGGCTAAGAACTGTCTTGGGCCAGGCGTGGTGGTGCATGCCTTTAATCCCAGGACTCGGGAGAGGCAGGAGGATCTCTGTGAGTTCAAGGCCAGCCTGGTCTACATAGTGAGCTTCAGGTAGCTGAGACTAAAGGGAGACCATGTCTCCAAAAAAAAAAGAAAAGGCCACCCAGCCCAAGGCAGGCAAGACTGATGTTGGTTCTGTAATGCAGACCTTATGAGGAACAAATCAGCAAGGAGACTGGGCTGAGGGAGGGAGTGTGCAGAGCGGCTGGATGTGGTTGTGAGGAGGGGATGAGGAGGCAGGCCAGTCGGTGCTTTCTCCCAGATATGGTATGCTGCAGCTCTACAGGGTCCCTAATGTAGGAGTCCTCCTCTCTCTGTCACTTCTTCCATGATGTTGGCCACTAGAAAGACAGCAAGCAGAAAAGGTGTCCCTTGGGCAGCCAGTGGAGACTCAGGGGAGCTATATGACAAGGCAGAAGAAAGGCAGGTGTTGTCTGCAGTAATGACTACAAAATTCAGCCCTGGGCAATGCTGTGATAGGGGAGCCCTCACTTATCTGGCAGCCCAGGAACATTGCATTTTCATGGCCTAGGTCTTTAGGGTGAGTGTGATTGTCTCAGTCTTTTTTCCTGTGGATATGTTAGAATACACTGACAGAAGCAGCTAGAGAGAAAAGGTTTATTTTGGCTCACAGTTCAAGGGTACATCCTGACACAGCTGGGGAGTCATGGATGTAGGAACTTAAGGCAGCAGGTGGCAAGGCAGCCACAGTCAAGGAGCAGAGACTGAGTGATGAATTGTGATGCTTAGCTGGCTTTCTCCTTATGCAGCTCAGGACCTCAGCCAGGGGAGTGGTGCCACCCACATTTAGGGTCTTGCTCTAAATAATGAAGGAAATCCATCACATGTAACCCCAGAAGCTAACCTAATCTAGATAGACCCTCATAGCCACGCACACAGGCTTATCTTTAGATGATCCTAGATCCTGCCAAGTGGATGATGTTAACCATCACAGTGATTCTACCCTGTACTGTCTGGCCATTGTCATGTATGCTTTCTTTTTTAATCTTATTTTTTATATGTATGAATGTACTGTCTCATTCTAGGTTTGTGCACCCGGGTCGTGCAATGCCGTGGAGGTCAGAAGAGGGTGTCAGATTCCCTTGGAACTGGAGTTCTCCTGGAATTGGAGTTACAGACGGTTCTCAGACACCATGTGGGTGCTGGGGATCAAACCCAGGTCCTCTGCAAGAGCAGTCGGTGCTCTTAACCGCTAGGCCATCTCTCCAGCCCCTGTCATATATGCTTTCTTACACAGGTTTGAAAATGAGAGACCAGGTATGCTTCACTTTCCCGAGGGGCAGCCTGGAGTGGGATGGGGATGGGTCCTTTTCTGTGATGGCAGGAGTGATGGTTAATCCTGGGTGTCAACTTGACTGAACCAAGGAACAAATAAGAGAAAAAGGATCTTCAGATTGGACCACCTCAACCCGGATGGCCCACCCCAAATGTGGGCGTTACCTTCTTCTGGCAGACAGTATTAAAGGCCACAGCAGAGGGAGCTGGTCCTTTTTTTCCTGAGGCTTGCCTCTCTCTCACTGGTGAGTTTGTCTTGCTTCTGTGATCAACCCTTCGGATCCCAGCATGTACTGAGACCGGCAGATCTCCTGGAATCCACCAGGCCTTCAGCACCAGATTTGGGACTACTGAGACATCCAGCCTTGTGGACTGAGCAGTTCCCTGGATTCTCATCCTCTCCAGTGTGGCGCAGCTACTGTTGGACTCCTTGAACTCTGTTACGTGAGCAAATCAATAAATTGCATATAGGTATATATTTGTCCTGTTGCTTCTGTTTCTTTAGAGAACCCTGACTAATACAGCAGGAAACTTTGGGTTGAGTTCTGTGAGCTCCTATTTGGAGGTCTATAATTCTGATTAGACCTGTCTTTGGAGTTCCAACACTAAAGAGTCTTATACAGCCTCAGGCCTAGACAGGAAGGAATGGTACCACTGACTGCCAGGGGCCCAAGTGCTAACTGTGCTCCATTACTATCATTGGAGCCCCCTCTCCCACAGTCCGCATGCTCCAAGTCAGCTATCCGTATCAGTCTTTCTCCAAGGTCTATGAACATAGTCTCCTCTGTGCAACTGAAGCAGACAGACCTATATGTTGCAGGCTGAAGCTTCTCATTCAGGGACATTGGCTGAACTGCAGGACATCTGGACATTGTGAGCTATTATCAACAGCCTTCACCCAGCCCATGATAAGGCCTATTGATCATAGTAAGGGCCCTCAGAAAGGAACCTAGGGTCTTAGGATCATGGAGTGGTGTCTAGAAAACATTCTCTCAAACTGCTCATGTGCTATCACTGGTGCAGGGGCCGCTGTGGGACGCCAGCCATTCAAGGGAACCTGAAGCACTGTGAGCATCCTCAGGGCAGCCAGGCCCTTTGGCAGGGTCCTTGTCCCCTAGAGCTGGGCAGGATTTGTCCAGGACAGAAGTAGGTAGGGAAGGTTGGAGCCTGGTGCAGAGTACTGACCTCTGTTCTCCTTAGGCTACCATTAAGCTTGTCGATGTTGGCCAATGGTTGGGACAGTATTTAGAATGTGTGAAGTGGCAGGCATGCACAGAGCACACTGAACGGGGCCTGTGTAACAGATTCCTAAGGAAACACTGGGCTCCCAAGGCTTATGGACACATACGTAGAAGTTGTGGAGTGAGAAGCCAGAGGGGCTGGAGTTCTCCAAGACTGTGGATCCTCCTCTAGGTACTTGGAAGCCTCTGATCCCCTATGAGGGTGGTGGGTGGAGAAGTCACTAGAATGATGTAAAACGTGAAGGGGCATCTGTCAGAACAAGAGAAATGGACATGGGTGGGTAAAAGTCAAGGGAAAAGCAAACAGTGAGAAATTGCTTCAGCTGTGAAGGGCGATCTGGCAGAAACACAGTGAACCAATCATGTTACAAGATACGCAAGGTGGGCTGGAGAGATGGCCTAGCGGTTAAGAGCGCCGACCGCTCTTACAGAGGACCCGGGTTCGATCCCCAGCACCCACATGGCGGCCGAAAACCGTCTGAAACTCCAATTCCAGGAGAACTCCAGTTCCAGGGGAATCTGATACCCTCTTCTGACCTCCGCGGCGTTGCACGACACGGGTGCACAAACCTGCATGCAGAAAGTACATTCATACACATACAGAAATAAATAAAATTAAAAAAAAATTTTTTTTAAAAAATTATATACAATATTATTATACCTGAAAAGTAAAAATAGGCAGGTTGATGGAAAAAAATTAACATAAAATTCTCATTCAGAACAGTTTTTTAAGACCTGTGGCCCTGAAAGCAAAGTGCAGGTCTCCAGGTCATATCGTGAACTTCATTTGGAGAGCTATAGCATCATGACTATAGGCAGTCATAATAGAGTCTTGAAAACCTAAAATTTATATGAAATCACAGAAGACTCCAGTTAGCAAAAGACATTCCTTAGGTTGACATAGATATATACAGAGGCATGGAGGTGATCCATGAGAAATTGGAGAAACACTGCATGCAGTTATAGATGCTAGATGTTCCTTATATTTGGTTGCCTTTGATGCACAAATGAAAACTCAATGTATTTAGCAAGGGCAATTTCTGACTACCTGTTGTCATGAGTTAAATTTAATAAATTATTTATCTTAAATTTGTTGCTGAGAAACAATGGAAAGTCTCCCAAACTGTTAGCCTTGTTACCAGAGATTTAGGATGAAAACCTAGGCCCTGCCCAGCAATCTCCTATATGTCAATTCAAGTCAGTAGTATTAGTATTACTATTATTATTATTATTAGTAGTAGTAGTAGTAGTAGTAGAAATCAGATAAAAATTACTTATTCGATCTGGTGNGCACCTCTTTCTGGAGATGCTCAGGAGTGATCAAAAAGTGAGCACCAGATCTGGGGGCATCTGTTTCTTTCCAAAGCAAACTGTAATACCAAAATACCAACACTGAGAGCTCTGGGTTTCAGGTCACAGTGTTGAGCAGAGCTGCCAGTTGGCCATCAGCACTGGACATCACATGCTGAAGTTGTGCTGAACACCAAGGTGTGAAAAGGGCCTGAAACTTCACTGGAGGCAGTGGGAAGTCCCAGGATAGGAGGCTGGGAAGGCGAGTGATGTCCATGAAAGGACGGCAGAGTTAGTTGGTGTAGCCAAGCCTGCCTACATGCTGGTTGAGGGGCTGAGATAAGGACAGAGGCAGCAGTAGGTGGGCCAAGGAGAGGGGTGCTACGAGATGTGAGAGGGAGGGTGCTCTGAGAGGAGGGGACAGAGGAGTCTATTCATATAGGTGTTGGGGACTCCATCTTGGATGTGCTGTGCTTTAAGGAAATGCAGATTTGCATACACTGTGCTGTGGCAGAGTGCCCGGGAAGCAGGCCTGAGTTCTCCCTATTCAGAAAGCCATTTGTCCTTTGGTATGAAAAGGAAAAGGAAGTGTGGGGAGTGAGGTGGGGAGTCGGAGAGATGGCTCAGCATTAAAGCACTAGCTGCTCGTTGCGGACGTGGGTCAATTCCCAACATCCACATGGCAAGTAACAGTGCTTGTACTCCAGTTGTCAGAAGCATCGAACACCCTCTTTTACCTCTGCGGGCATTGTATTACATGGGTGCACCTACCTCATGCAGTCATTATACTCTACACATAAAATCTAAAATATTTAGGGGCTCGAGAGATGGCCAGTAGGTTAAGAGCCCGACTGCTCTTGCAGAGGATCTCCCGGTTTCGTATCCCCATCCACCAACAATGTCTAAGATAACATCTTTAAACTTCCAGTTCCAGGGATCCTGAAGCCCTCTTCTGACACACATCATTGCTTTGTGACCAGTTTGCACACAACCTACGATGCAGAAGTACAACTCATACACTAAAAGAATATAAAGAAATCTACAATAACATATAAGTAAATAAAAAAAATTTTTTTAATTTTAGTTTATTTTGGGTATGTTGTATTAATGTACTGTCTGCTTGGTAGGTTTGTGCGCCCATGTCGTGCAATGCCCGCGGAGGTCCAGAAGAGGTCTCGGATTCCCCTGGAACTGAGTGCTCCTGGAAGTGGAGTTACGATGGTTCTTAGCCACCCATTGGGTGCTGGGAATCGAACCTGATCCCTCTGCAAGAGCCAGTTGGCCTCTTAACCACTAGGCCATCTCTCCAGCCCATAAAAAATATTTTTTAAAAAGAGAAGGACCGGGGCTGGAGAAATGGCTCAGCAGGTTAAGAGCACGGACTGCTCTTGCAGAGGACCTGGCTATCAAGTCCCAGCACCCATATGGTGCTAAGAACTGTCTTGGGCCAGGCTGGTGGTTGCATGCCTTTAATCCCAGGACTCGGAGAGGCAGGAGATCTCGGTGAGTTTCATGCCAGCCTGGTCTACATAGTGACCTTCAGGAAAGCTAGATTAAAGGAGGAGACCAGGTCTCCAAAAAAAAAAGAAAAAGGCCCCCAGCCCACATGCAGGCAAACTGATGTTTTGTTCTGTAATTGATGACCTTATGAGGAACAAATCAGCAAGGAGACTGGGCTGAGGGAGGGAGTGTGCAGAGCGGCTGGATGTGGTTGTGAGGAGGGGATGAGGAGGCAGGCCAGTCGGTGCTTTCTCCCAGATATGGTATGCTGCAGCTCTACAGGGTCCCTAATGTAGGAGTCCTCCTCTCTCTGTCACTTCTTCCATGATGTTGGCCACTAGAAAGACAGCAAGCAGAAAAGGTGTCCCTTGGGCAGCCAGTGGAGACTCAGGGGAGCTATATGACAAGGCAGAAGAAAGGCAGGTGTTGTCTGCAGTAATGACTACAAAATTCAGCCCTGGGCAATGCTGTGATAGGGGAGCCCTCACTTATCTGGCAGCCCAGGAACATTGCATTTTCATGGCCTAGGTCTTTAGGGTGAGTGTGATTGTCTCAGTCTTTTTTCCTGTGGATATGTTAGAAATACACTGACAGAAGCATTAAGAGAGAAAGGGTGATTTTGGCTCACAGTTCAAGGGTACATCCTGACACAGCTGGGGAGTCATGGATGTAGGAACTTAAGGCAGCAGGTGGCAAGGCAGCCACAGTCAAGGAGCAGAGACTGAGTGATGAATTGTGATGCTTAGCTGGCTTTCTCCTATAGCAAGCTCGGACCTCGAGCCCGGGGAGGGTGCCACCCACATTTAGGGTCTTGCTCTAAATAATGAAGGAAATCCATCACATGTAACCCCAGAAGCTAACCTAATCTAGATAGACCCTCATATCCACTGCCACATGGCTTTTCTTTAATAATCGCCAGATCCTGGCCAATTGGCTGATGTTAACCATCACAGTGATTCTACCCTGTACTGTCTGGCCATTGTCATGTATGCTTTCTTTTTTTTATCTCTATTTTTTATATAGTATGATTGTACTGTCTCCTTCTAGGTTTGTGCACCCGGGTCCGGCATGCCGTGGAGGTCCAGAGAGGGTGTCAGATTCCCTTGGAACTGGAGTTCCGTCCTGGAATTGGAGTTACAGACGGTTCTCAGACACCATGTGGGGCTGGGGATCAAACCCCAGGTTCTCTGCAAGACAGTCGGTGCTCCTTACCGCTAGGCCATCTCTCAGCCCCTGTCATATATGCTTTCTTACACAGGTTTGAAAATGAGAGACCAGGTATGCTTCACTTTCCCGAGGGGCAGCCTGGAGTGGGATGGGGATGGGTCCTTTTACTGGGGTTGATGGCAGGAGTGATGGTTTAATCCTGGGTGTCAACTTGACTGACCAAGGAACAAATAAGAGGAAAAGGATCTTCAGATTGGCCCACCTCAAACCCGGATGGCCCACCCCAAATGTGGGGGGTGTTACCTTCTTCTGCAGACAGTAAATTACAGGCCCCAGCAGATGGAGACTGTCCTTTTTTTCCTGAGTCTTGCCCTCTTCGCACTGGTGAGGTTTTCTTGCTGCTGTGATCAATCTTTCGTTTCCCAGCGTGTACTGAGACCCAGCAGATCTCCTGGAATTCACCGGGCCTTCAGCACAAGATTTGGACTAATGAGACATCCAGCATTGTGGAATGAGCAGTTTTCCCTGTATTCTCAGCCTCTCCGGTGTGGCATGGCTACTGGTGGACTCCTTGAATTCTGTCACATGAGAAAAATCAATAAATGGATATAGCAATATATTTGTCCTGTTGCTTTCTGTTTTTTTTTTTTAGAGAACCCTGACTAATACGATGTTGGATTTACCAAGAGTGGTTCTAGAGAAACAGAATGGAAAGGATAGAATTTCTTAGTGGGCTTGGTAGTTTTTGGAGCCAGCTCTCCAACCAATGAAGCCTAAAGTTACTGAAGGCTCTTCTGGTGGCATGAAGATGAATGACAATCCTTGGTGCAGACGATTTGATGTAATTATGAAGAAAGATCCATTTGACTCACCTAACTCGACTCTTGTGAAGAGCAAGGAATTTAGCAACTCTATAAAACATTTGAGAAATTGTGGAAGAAATAAGGGAAATAATGATGTTGCCTGGTTGCTCCTAGCATCTCTGATTAAAGTGATAGAGGAAAAAATAAGGAGCTCAGTGAAAAAAATGACTGGCTCCAGATTAGAAACAACAATTTAAAAGTTTCCAAGGGTGCCCTGGAAGAGAATTTTCTCTCCAGTAGTCAAAGAGCTAAAGCAGCAGAAAATCAAGCTGTAGCCCTTATTATATGTTTGGCTGATTTACAAGTCAAATTTAATTCCCAGCCACGAGAGTGTCAGCAGTGAAAGTGAGAGCATTGGTGGGGAAAGGGTGGAACCCTTAAACTTGGGATGGAGATGTATGGGAGAGCCACGATGTTGAGGATTTTGAACCCTCGATTCTGAGGGATTTGCTTTATCTGAGGAATTCATCTCCCCACACTCAGCAGAGAATCCACACCCTGAAGATCCCTCCCCCCCACCCTTGCTGAGGAAACTAATCTCCCCCTCCCAGTGGGAGCTAATGTCCCTCAGGGCCCAACAAGTGTTGCCTCTAGACCTATCCCCAGATTGAAGTCTAAGCAAGCCCCGAAAGGTGAGATAGAAAGTGTGGTCCCACGAGGAGGTGCGCTACACCACTAAAGAAATTAATGAAGTTTTGCCAATTCATTATGGCAGAAGCCTAAGGGATATGTTTGGGAATGGATTTTAAGGGTTGGGATAATGGTGGAAGGAATAAAAATTGGATCACACTGAGTTTATTTATATGAGCCCACTGAGTAGAGATTCTAGGTTTAACATGGAAGCTTGAGCAGGTAAAAAAGGTGTTAAAAGTTTTATTTGAATGTTGGCTGATGTAGTTAATTTAAAACAGGGCCTACTAACAGTGAGTTAGAGATGCCTGATATTCCTTGGCTTAGAATTGATGAAGGGATTGTGAGGGCAGGCAGAGGGGCATGCTCAAGGTGGATTCGAAGCGTAAAACTACATTCTGCACAGTATGAGGACCCGGAGGAATGCCTTTCACTGAGTTTGTAAGATGAAAAGTACTGAGAGAGACACCAGAACAATTTGAGAGCTTTTTTTTTTTGCTCTATTTCTTATACACAGATCTACAGTTAGAGAAGTTGTTGCTTGCTTGCATTAATTAAATGTACACGTAATAGGTTTTACAGGACCTCACGGTAGGCATCAGATGGCAGCACTGAAGCGCAAAGGCAGATGAGCGTAGTTATTATAGTTATCATAATGTGTGGCAAAGGCAAAACAATAGGTATAATGGCATGACCGGAAATGATCTTTGGAACTGGGTAATTAATCATGGCATTCCCAAGAACCAAATACATAAGAAGCCAACTAAGTTTTTATTTGATCTGTATAAGCAGGAAAGCTCTAGAACAAATGACAGGAAACCAACATTTGATTTCACACACAAACCCCAAAACACACACGCAGAACTGAATCCCATCCATTTAAACAGTTTTTCCAAACTTGAGAAGTTCATGCCCCCAGAACCCCTTGAAATGAAGGGGTGGCGTTGTTCCAATGAGAAGGAACTTGTCCACATAACCAAAGAGTTAGCTGTTCGCCTTTCTCCTAGCCTTCCCCAGAGGGACCTGAGGCTTTTACTAGGGTACTAGGTACACTGGGGAAAAGGAAAAATCAAACTTTTCAAGGCCTATTGGATACTGGTTCTGAGTTTGACACTGATCCCAGGAGACCCTAAAAGCAAGCATTGTGTGGCCCACTGTTAAAGTAGGGGCCTATGAGGTCAGGTGATAAATGGGTTTTGGCTGAAGTCCGACTCACGTTGGGCCCAGTGGGTCCCAGACCTCATCCTGTGGTTAATTTCCCAGTACCAGAATGTACAATTGGGATAGATATAATTAGAAATTGGCAGAACCCCCACATTGGTTCCCTGCCTTGTGGAGTGAAGGCTATTATGGTCGTAAAGCCAAATGGAAAACCATTGGTGTTGCCTCTACAAGGGAAAATAGTGAACCAAACAGTATGTGTAATCCCCTGGAGGGATTGCAGAAATAAGTGCCACCATCAGGATTTGAAAGATGCAGGGGTGGTGTTCCCTACCACATCTCCCTTTAACTCTCGCAATTTGACCTGTGCAAAATATAGATGGATCATGGAGAATGAACAGTTGACTATCGAAAACTAAACCAAGTAGTGACAACTATTGCAGCTGCTGTACCAGAAGTGGTGTCCTTACTTGAGCAGATTAATATGTCTCCTGGTACCGGGTATGCAGCTATTGATCTGACCAATGCTTTCTTCTCAATACTGGTTCATAAGACCACCAGAAGCAATTTGCTTTCAGCTGGCAAGGCGAACAATATACCTTTACTGTCCTACCTCAAAGGTATATTAACTCTCCAGCCCTTGTGCCGTAACTTAGTTAGAAGGGATGTTGATTTCCTGACTCTTCCACAAAATAATCACACTGGTCCACTATATTGATGAAGTTATGCTGATTGGACCCAGTGAAAAGGAGGTAGCAGCTAGTCTAGACTGTTGGTAAAGCATATCGCATGAGAGGATGGGAAATAAACCCAGCTAAAATTCAAGGGCCATCTACGTTGGTGAAATTTCTAGGAGTTCACTGGTGTGGAGCATGCAGAGACATTCCTTCTAAAGGTAAAGAATAATATTGCACCTGGTCCCTCTCTCCACCAAGAAAAGCAAACGTTTGGTGGGCCCTTTTTGGATTCTGGAGGCAGGACATTCGTCATCTTGGTGTGTTACTATGACCCATTTATCAGGTGACTCGGAAGGCGACAAACTTTGAGTGGGGCTTGGAACAGAAAAGGCTCTTCAACAGTCCAGGCTGCAGTGCAGGCTGCTCTGCCTATAGGGCCATATGATCCAGCAGACTCATTGGTGCTTGAGGTATCAGTGCAGATAGAGATGCTGTCTGGAGTCGGTGCGGGGCTTCCATAGGGGATCACAGAGGAGGCCCTTGGGGTTTTGGAGTTAGGCTCTACCTTCATCTGCAAATAACTATTCACCTTTTGAGAGACAACTCTGAGCCTGCTATTGGGCCTTAGTGGAATGAAATGTTTGACAATGGGCCGCCAAGTCACTATGCGACCTGAGCTGCCCATCATGACTGGGTGTTATCTGACCCAACAGACAATAAAGTAGGACGTGCGCAGCAAAAGTTCATTATCAAATGGAAGTGGTACATAACGTGACAGGGCCCGGGCAGGCCCTGAGGGCACAAGCAAGCTACATGAAGTTGCCCGAATGCTTATGGTTCCCACTCCTGTTACAATGCCTCCTGTGCTTAATCATGCACCTATGGCTTCATGGGGTTTGTCCTGTGATCAGTTGAGTGAGGAAAAGAAAACTAGGGCCTGGTTTACTGATGGTTCTGCACGTTATGCAGGCACCACCCAGAGGTGGACAGCTGCAGCATTACAGCCTATTTCTGAAACAACCCAAAAAGACACTGGTGAAGGAAAGTCTTCCAGCATTGGGCAGAATTTTGGGCAGTGCACATGGTTGTATCCTTTGCTTGGAGGGAGAAATGGCCAGAGGTTTTATTATATACTGATTCATGGGCTGTATCCAATGGTTTGGCTGGATTGTCAGGGACTTGGAAAGAGCGTGACTGGAAAATTGGTGAGACATACATTTGTTGGTACGAAGTTACTGTGTGTATAGAGCTCTCTGAATGGTCAAAGTATGTGAAGATACTTGTGTCTCATGTCAATGCTCATCAAAAGGTGATGTGATCTCAGCAGAGGATGCGTTTAATAATCATGTAGATCGGATGACTCATTCTGTGGATATTCAGCCTCTTTCTCCAGCTTATCCCTGTTGTTGCTCAATACGCCCATGAACAAAGTGGTCAAGGTGGCAGAGATGTGTGATATTTATGCATGGGCTCCACAGCATGGACTTCCATTCACCAGGGCTGATCTGGCTACAGGTGCTTCTGAGTGCCAGGTTTTCCAACAGCAGAGACCAACATGAGCCCCCGATATGGTGCTGTTCCCCGGGGTGACCAGCCGCAACCTGGTGGCAGGTTGCTTACATTGGACCACCTTCCATCATGGAGGGGACATCGTTTTGTTCTTACAGGAATGGATACTTATTTTGGTTATGGGTTTGTCTTTCCTGCATGTAATGTTTTCTACCATCCAGGGACTTACGAATGCCTTGTCCACCATCATGGTATTCCTAACAACATTGCTTCTGACCAGGAACTCACTTCAGGGCCAAAGAAATGCGACAGTGGGCCCGTGGTCATGGTATCCACTAGTCTACCACGTTCCCCACAATCCAGAAAGCAGCTGGCTTGATAGAATGATGGAATGGCCTCATGAAGACACAGTTACAGCGCCAATTTGGTAGCAATACCCTGGAGGATGGGGCAAGGTTTTCCAGCAGGCAGTATATGCCTTGAATCAGCGCCCACTATATGGTACTGTTTTCTCCTATAGCCAGAAATTTCATGTCCCCCACCCCCCCCCCCAGGAACAAGGGGTGGAAGTGGAGTGATTCCACTCACGATCACCCCTAGTGACCCAGTAAGAAAAATTTTTGCTTCCTGTACCCACAACCTGGCATTCTGCTGGTCTAAAAGTTTTGGCTCCAAGTGGGGAGTGTTTTTGCCAGGAAATACAGCAAATGTTCCATTGAACTGGAAGATAAGACTTCCCCCTGTCCACTTTGGGCTTCTATTGCTCTTAAGCCAACAGGCTAAGGAAGGAAAAACAGTAGTAGGAGAAGTGATTGATCCAGACTATCAGGGGGAAAATTGGACTTTTTCTCCACAATGGGGGAACGGAAGATTATGTCTGGCAAGGCAGGAGATCTTCTGATGGCACCTTCTGGTGGTACCATGTCCTATGATTAAGTGATTAAGGTCAATGGGAAACTAAAACAACCCAAACCAGACAGGACAACAAGTGGCCCGACCCTTCAGGGATGAAGGTATGGTTCACTCCTCCAGGAAAAGAGCCAAGACCTGCAGAGGTGATTGCTGATGGTGGAGTAAATACAGAATGGGTAGTAGGAGAAAGTAGTCATAAATATCAACTGAGGCCATGGGAACCGCGTTGCAGAAATGTGGATTATTATAATAGATATTAACTTGTGTCCTATTTGGTTAAGAATGTGCTGTATATATATATATATTAACAGATACTGTGTTGTTCCCTTGTGAATGTGCAACTGAGATAAAGTGTTAAGTGTTGTCATATTATAGGTTATTAGATACTGAAGGCCTAAGTGGTTCCTCAAGGACATTACCCCCTACGCGAAGATATAATGCTTTTGCATTGACATGAGACACTTATGTTAGGTGATGCCTTATGACCTTGCCATTATTTGTGATTGACATTTAAGAATAACATAAGGAGAGGCTATTTTATTGGTTGTCAATTTGACAAGGGGTGGAATTGTGATGGTTAATGCTGGGTGTCAAATGTGACTGGACCTAAGGAACAAATAAGAGAAAAGATCTTCAGATTGGACCACCTCAACCCGGATGGTGCACCCCAAATTGGGGCGTTATCTTCTTCCGGCAGACAGTATTAAAGGCCAACAGTAGAAGGAGCTGGTCCTTTTTTTCCTGAGGCTTGCCTCTCTCCTCACTGGTGATTTGTGCCTTGGGAGCTCCTGTGATGAACCCTTCGGATCCCAGCATTTACTGAGACCGGCGATCTCCTGGAATCCACCAGGCCTTCAGCACCAGATTTGGGACTACTGAGACAATCCAGGTCCTTGTGGACTGAGCAGATTCCCTTGATTACCGACATTGGCCTTTCCAGTGTGGCGCAGCTACTGTTGGACTCGAACTTTTTCACGTGAGCAAATCAATAATTGCATATGGGTAATATATTTGTCCCTGTTGCTGTATGTTTCTTTGTTTCTTTAGAGAACCCGGACTAATACAGCAGAAACTTTGGGTTGAGTTCTGTGAGCTCCTATTTGGAGGTCTATAATTCTGATTAGACCTGTCTTTGGAGTTCCAACACTAAAGAGTCTTATACAGCCTCAGGCCTAGACAGGAAGGAATGGTACCACTGACTGCCAGGGGCCCAAGTGCTAACTGTGCTCCATTACTATCATTGGAGCCCCCTCTCCCACAGTCCGCATGCTCCAAGTCAGCTATCCGTATCAGTCTTTCTCCAAGGTCTATGAACATAGTCTCCTCTGTGCAACTGAAGCAGACAGACCTATATGTTGCAGGCTGAAGCTTCTCATTCAGGGACATTGGCTGAACTGCAGGACATCTGGACATTGTGAGCTATTATCAACAGCCTTCACCCAGCCCATGATAAGGCCTATTGATCATAGTAAGGGCCCTCAGAAAGGAACCTAGGGTCTTAGGATCATGGAGTGGTGTCTAGAAAACATTCTCTCAAACTGCTCATGTGCTATCACTGGTGCAGGGGCCGCTGTGGGACGCCAGCCATTCAAGGGAACCTGAAGCACTGTGAGCGTCCTCAGGGCAGCCAGGCCCTTTGGCAGGGTCCTTGTCCCCTAGAGCTGGGCAGGATTTGTCCAGGACAGAAGTAGGTAGGGAAGGTTGGAGCCTGGTGCAGAGTACTGACCTCTGTTCTCCTTAGGCTACCATTAAGCTTGTCGATGTTGGCCAATGGTTGGGACAGTATTTAGAATGTGTGAAGTGGCAGGCATGCACAGAGCACACTGAACGGGGCCTGTGTAACAGATTCCTAAGGAAACACTGGGCTCCAAGGTTTATGCACACAGACGTAGAAGTTGTGGCGTGCAGACGTCCCAGCGGGGCTGATTATCTCGACCAAGGCACTGAATATGTGGATCCTCCTCTCGGTTTACTTGGACGCCATCATGAGCTGCCCCCTGGCGGGGATGTGGGATGGAGAATTCCCTCGCCGGAATGTCACACGTGCCGGGGGCATCATGTCAGAACAAGAGAAAAATGGACATGGGTGGTAAAAGTCAAAGGGAAAAAAAGCAAAAAACAGTGAGAAATTGCTATCACAGCTGGAAAGGGCGAGAATCTGGCGAAACACCGTGAAACCAAATCATGTTACAAGAGAACCAGGGGGGTTGGAGAGGATGGCCTAGCGGTTAAGAGCGCCGACCAGCTCTTTACAGAGGACCCGGGAAGTTTTCATCGAATCCCCAGCACCCCACATGGCGCCCGAGAACAGTCTGAAACTCAAATAGCCATGAGAAAACTGCCATTCCAGTGTTATCCTGTATACCCTCTTACTTACCTCGCGGCGGGTTGCACGGACATGGGTGCACAAACCTCAATGCAGAAAGTACATTCATACACATAAAACATAAATAAATAAAATTTAAAAAAAAAAAAAAATTAAAAAAAAAAAAAAAAAAACCAAGATACGCAAGGTGAGAGGGAGCAAGAGATGTGGATTTGAGCAAAATCCCTTATGTTTGAAGTTAACTCCAGGAGATCTGATAAGTACCTGAAGTGCCAGCAGGGAAAACCAAAGCAATGATAGAAAGAAAACATGAAAAACTAAAACTGAATGTTTTTTCTGTAGATGAAACAGTGCTTTGGAATAGTTTCCTCAAGAGGACACTGAACACTGCCTGGGAGTGGAGAGTAGCCCTGATATGCCGGGAATCCTCGATCTCAGATAAAACGATGCATGGAGCTTCTAGAATAGCAGCAAGTGACAGAATGGAATCTTCAGATTTGCTTAGATCAAGTGACAGAATGAAACCTTCAGATTTGCTTAGAGCAATATATTGAAGAGGCTTAAGGAGGGACATGGGAAGCTGTGGGTTTGATACCAGTCACATTGGCTCTGAGGTCTGAAGGGCCAGAGGCTACGGAAGACTTTGGGTCATATGGCTGCCACGATGCTTTACAGGGGGAGGAACAAACAGACTTCAGTCACCAAAGTCCCCAGAACAACACTGACGTGAGGACAGGTGGCAGGTGCACAATGGGAAGTTACTGACGCAATGTGGGGCCCGGCTGAACGGAGAGATGGTGGTTGGCCATGTTGAAGTTCTACCTCTATTTAGGGTTTCTTCAAGATGTATTTATATTCCAAAAAGGGTTTTACTACTGACTGGCAGTATTTATATAGGAGAAAGGTATTTACAATGTTAAACATCCAACTTTAAAAATAGAATGAACATTCGTAACATTAAAAAGTAACAAAGGGCTAGGCATGGTGGTGCAGGCCTTTAATCCCAGCACTTGGGAGGCAGAGGCAGATGGCTCTCTGTGAGTTCAAGGCCTGCCTGGTCTACATAATAAGTTCCAAGGAGACCCTGTCTCAAAAAGACAAAAAAAAAAAAAAGAAAAAAAAAGAAAAAGAAAAGTAACAAAGGGGCTGGAGAGATGGTTCCAGGATTAAAAGTAGTGGCTGCTCTCACAGAGAACCCAGGTTTGGTTTCCAGTACCCATGAGGCAGCTAACAACTGTGTGTAACTCCAGGTCTAGAAAATTCAACGCCCTCTTCTGATCTCTGTGGGCATTGCAAGACGCAAGTGCGCTTACATACACGTAGGTAAAATACTCATACACATAAAATTAAAAAATATTTTTAAGGGCTGGAGAGATGGCTCAGTAGTTAAGAGCACCGACTGCTCTTGCAGAGGACCCGGGTTCAATCCCCAGCACCCACATGGCAGCTAAGAACCGTCTTTAACTCCAGTTGCAGGGAAATCCGATGCCCTCTTCTGAACTCTGTGGCTTTGCATGACAAACCTACATGCAGAAAGTACACTCATACACATAACAAATAAATAAATAAATAAATAAATAAGTTAATTAAAAATATTTTAAAAAGTAATAAACATACAAAAATCCTAAATCTAAACTGTTAAAAAATATTTCACAAAGGGGAAGGGTAAGAGCTCAGGCAGCATCCACCTTCATGATCACAGCTTCTCCTCCTTGAAGCTGTCATTACATGATCCTGGAACACAGAAAAGGCGGGAGTTATGGGGGTGCAGAGAACAGGGAGGGAGCCTGAGAGGAGAAGCTCTGTAGGATCAGAGGCTCCTCAGCCATGGAAGGTGACCTTGTGACCTGACCACCTAGGCGCTCGGGATAGGGGACACCGGCACCCCTGTATGCTGTCCCCTGCTGACGGTGCTGTGTGGCCAAGTAAAGGGGCCACCAGAAGAGAACTCCCCCGGGCCCTTGCCTAGCAGCCTCCACGGGTTGTTCTTCCGACAGTAAACCTGAAGCTGAAAAAATAATATTTCTTGGATGGTGGGGTGGAAAGGCTGGATCCCACACACGTGGTCCACTGAAAATCAGAAATTGTGACCATGACCTGCTTTTCTACCCATCCAAGATCGTCAAGGTAAACATGGATGGCTGCCTGGATTGCTTTTTTTCTTTCTATGATTGATCAGCATCCAACACCACCACGTCTTCCCTGTAACGTTCAGAAACCATAGGGACTAGGATGGAGCTCAGTGATAGAGCACACATATGAGAACGAGGGTTCTATCTGAAAGGCAGGGACACTGGGAAAGGGCTAAGAGGATAAGGAAGCTGCAGAGAAAGTCTACATAATGCAACTCCAAAGACTACAGTAACCTGCATGAGACCAGGACCTGCAGAAAAGGCATACAATGTATACAGGGGGATGAGGAGGAGCTTTAGCAAAAGAGTTGGTAAGAAAATTAAAGACACACATTGGGTGAAATACATACGAATTGGTGGTTCTGTCTCCTCATCCTCAGAATTGGAGAAATGTGCTTCTGCATGTACTAGGGCAGTGATGGTGATGGAGCGGCCTTGGGGGGAAAGAGAGAGTGCAGGTCTAGGGTGAGAATTTGGGCGTGGTGTCTCAGAGCTCAATCTCAGACTTCATTTCCCTCTCCCTGCGCTCCTGTCTCAGGGCTTCTATCCTCTCCTCTGTACACCAAGGACAGGCTCTGGGGGTCTTTTCCAGCCCAGACTCCAGCATAATACCAAGGTACCTGTGACCTCTGTTCCTCTGCAAGGCAGTCACAGCTGCCGTGACTTTTCTCCGCATGACATTGGTTCCTTCGCTTCCACCCATTTCCTTACCTGCCTCCGCGCCTGCCGGTTTCCCTTCTCCTTATCAACATTACTCCCGTTGGGTTCTCCAACATGGTGGGATGGGTGAAGATCAAGATTATAGTGTCGCCTTCCTAGTTACTTAGTTATCATATATTGCATCCAGACCTAAGAGCACCCATCAGAGTCCAGCAGGTTATCTTGTGCAAGAGAATTACTACCAACATGTGTGTTGATGAATATTCTAGGCCTGGGATGACCTGAGAGATTTGGGAGACATGGGAACCATAATTCCAGTGCTAAGTAGAGAAGATGAACACAAGTCGAAAGTTAAAGGGGCTGAATCCCCCTTGATGTATGATAACTAGAAAGGATTCGGCAGGCTTCATACTGTGTTGGTAGCAGAGCTGGCAGTTCTGAGGACAGTTGTTTCCTGTCAGAAGATAGGGGACACGGGCCGGATGGGCAGTGAGACTAGGTGGAACAAAGACCCCTTGAAGCTGCGGCAGAGAGGTTCTGTCCTAAGCCTGGCGGACACCAGGAGACAAGAGTGGAAGAATTTTCAGGGCTTGATCCCAGTCCCATAATAAAGGAATTGGGTGAAGAACACAGGTGAGAAATATGATTGAGAGTGTCCTCTTCTCCAGAAGGAACAGGAAGCAAGCACAGGTAGTCCAGAGGAGGACTTTTATAATAGGTGTTTATGAACCAGGTTTAGCCAGAGGTGATAGGGCAGAAGATGTTGCTAAGAGGCCTGACAGTGAGGGGGTGGGTGGGAGGGGGAGGGTCCACTTCTCACCCACTGCTTGCTACTCATGAGAAGAACTCTGTCTCTGGGTTTATGTCACACCTGAGAGTGAGACCTGGTTCCTTAGAGTTCTCACACCGTGGATCAACACAAAACCCAAACCAAGGGTCTTAGGCACAATCTTAAACGATTTCAAGCATTCAAGTCCAGTGCAGAGGTGTCTGGTGCAGACAAAACTATAAGAAGCAGGGCTTATCTACAGGATTGTTTTCCATTGGCAAATCAAGATGCTCTAACAGCGGACACATTACCGTGATTTCTGTGCCTTAACACAGAGAGAAAGCAGACATCTGTGCTCTGTTGTGCTTTCCCCTGCCTGTTCCTTCTCTCTGGCCGCAGTCTCCAGAGCAGCACATAACTCCCACTCCTCCCAGGGGACTTTTTCCATGTAGTCCTACTCCCCAAGAAGTTAGCTACCTTCAAAGTCGTCCTCATCGCTGCTCCAGTCCCACTGCCTGTGGATGTTCCAACCTGTAGAGACACAAACATCAGCCGGACAGTGAGTGAAGAGTCCCACCCACTCTTTCCATGCCTCTTGTGGTCATGGTAGGTGCTAGGGTTTGAGTATCAACCTATCCCAAAGGCAGGGGCTTTCTAAGTAGAGACTTGGACCTATGTAGAACACAATGAGCTGGAGAGGCTGAGAAGCAAGCTACCTGTGAGTAGCGTGTCAGCCCAGGAGAGGCTTATGAGGAGTATGGCAGCTATGTAGGCCTAGCTGAGGGAGAAGGAGAAATAAGGACAAAGGTCTTGCTCAGAGTGACCAGTCAGGTCAGGGTTCTTGTCAACATGAGGATTGCTAGTATGCGAAGTGGCAATGGAGATATATAAGAGAGGCTTTCAAAGTGACGTCCCCAGGGCCATACATGGAAGCCAGAGGAATGCCTGGACTCCTGGATCAGCCCCATTAGTGTATTGGAGCCATGCCTTCGGGTCCCCATCTACCCTGCAAGGACAGTGAGAGACTTCATCCAATTGGAATGTGTTTCTGGGACAGACAATACTCTACCAGCCATGTCTACACAAGGACCAGTTGGAAGGTGACTTCTTGTGGCAAGTGAGCCATGGAAGCTGGCCCTGTCCTGAATCACAGGGAGCTTAGACTTGGGAACTTCAGTCTCAGGAACAACCCTGAAGTCCTCTGTCTCAGATTCCTACCAGAATATAGCAGAGACCAGTAATATGCAAGGTTAAGTAATGAGTGATGTGGGAACTCATTCTTTGACCTTAGTTACGAAGCATGCGCTACAACCATTTAGAACCAAGAGAACATCACCCTGGATAGATAGGATTGCTTTCTCTTTGTTCATTGAGGTCTATGCAACATTCAAATAACTGCACACCTGTAGAATTCAGAATAACATCTTAGTTCTCACAAGAATCTGATGAGTACCCCGTGAACAGGGTGCTGCTCTTATGTGGAAGCTTCCTCCTTTGCCCAGCCTGTTTATATTATGATCTATAATCAAGTCTGGTTGGGAATGGTGATATGAGCACATGGTTATATAGACTTGGCCAAAGAACCAAATGTGTAAGGAGTCAAAGGCGCTCTTTGAGCCACAGCACATAGATTCGCATGTGGACACATTGCCTTGTACTCAACCCAACACCACCTGAAGGGAGCAGCGTTGCTTCAGGGCATTATACAAAATGGCCATGGTCTCATCTGGAAAATCAGTTTCTGTGAACTGCTACCTCCCCCCACACCGCCCCCTGCCTCCCCGCCTGCCGCCCAAGTCCTCAGTCACAACAGGAAGAGAAATCAAGTTGGCTTTTCACAGCGAAGTCAGCATGATAACTCCAACCTTCTCATCTAGACTGTCCCTCAGCAGGTCAGCGATTCCATAGTACCTATCATTTTGGGTTCCTCGTGCGCTGATCCGGACTGTGCTGTGTATTGTGGATAGGATTCTGTTCACATGGGGCCATTAGATACCCAGATTGGAAAGAGTAGTCAACCCAAGGGAACCCAAAGGCATGGAGCAAGCTTACTCTTGCCAAGAGACACGGGTGCTCATGGGAGATGTTTGCATAAGTTTGTTGTTGGCTAATGCAAAATTGTCTTCTGTGTAAAAAAAATTGTCTTCTGTGGAGGAAAGAAGTAAGACTGGGACTAAGCTGGATATGAGATATTTTGTAAGTGATACTTGTTGTATTTGAATATTGCTCCAATCAGGTCTCAGGTAATAACATATACTCCCTTAAAATTCTACCAACATGAAATACAATGCATCATGTCCATGTTTTGATGATCATGTTGGAATACCTTGAAGACAAGAGCTAGAAAGCAACACCTGTATCTCATATGCATGCAGTCCACCTACTGGGGCATTCGATGGACTCTTCTGATCTTCTGTGTTGATGGAGGTGATCTTTCAGGGTGTTCAGGGTGACTAGAAAGAGAGGCACTGTCATTGTCCTGATGCTGTCGCTCAAGGCTTATGCTGGCACAACAGTGGATGTGGACATGGGGCAAGGATAGAAGGCAAAGGACAGGAGCAAGAATGAAACAAGAAGCAGAGGCTTTGTCTCCTCCAATTAAAGTCCATGTAAAATTGTCTAAAGGTGAACCTGAAGTCCATGCTGGGCCTCAGGGACCAAGTCCTGTGCCTCCTCTGTCCATTAAGACACTGAACTCAGCTGCCGTTACCTTCTTGGTAACTTCTAAGATCTTTTTTAAATACACATACACACACACACACACTATATACATATTTATATATAATTATATATTATATTTTTTTTATTTTATAATATATATATATATATATATATATGTAGTTTCTTCCTAGTGGATTTCTATTTTTTTACTGGATGAAACCCAAACTTTGTTGGGAAAATGGATTACATTCTAGAAAAATATTCTAGTTTTTAATCCTTTTTGAGGTAAGATATAACTAAGGAAGACTGGGAAACAACAGAATTTCCAAATAACCACTACAAATCCTGTGATAATTTTCCTTCTTGTCTTTGTTTTGCACAGAGGGTATGCTATCTGTGGAGTCACCGAGTGCCCAGATCCCACGAGGCCCCACAGCAGACAATTCATCTTACACTTTTATGTGGTATCCACATCCCTACCTAAGGTGGACCAGAGACGTGCACAGAAGGCACTGGACTCACGAGTAACAATTAAGTAGCACTTAACGGTTATTTTCCACTGTACCTTAGGTGTGCTTGCTTAAGGAATAGTGTTTGTAAGGCTTTAGCTGATCACATTATTCAATATAGGAAAATAACCCCATGGTGTTTATCTGCTATGGTCAAGGGGTAAGGAATAGCACAGTCCTGACAGATGTTGACTTACACTGTAGTACAAGGTGCCTCACAACTCTCAGACTCTATAACATCACCTGCCCCATGGTGGTTATATAAATTTTACATTAATGACTTCCATCTGTGCTGCTAATGCACTATTGCAACCTTGTATTACATGAGTACTGTGACCACTTTGGAATGATGGCGTTGGGAACTCCATAGGGTGAAGTAGCACCAGGCATATGTGGAAGCTGCATGCCCTGGGCATGGCGAGTATGGATCCCATAGCTGAGACAAGAATAGAGCTCCACTGTTCAGAGTACCGCATTGGACCCTTCCCTAGCTCCTCAAATGCTTCTGCTCTTATAGAGCCATGAGCCTGAACCAATCAGCTTTGCTGTGTTTACATGTATGGGATTCAGCTGTGGTTTGGATTAAAGCAATAAAAATTTAATGTGCAGAGTGTAATTTCTGTTTTTTGGCAGTGTGGGGGGTCACTTGACATGGACTCTCAGATACCTCCTAACCCTCGTACACACAAGTCCACACCACTGAAATGACATAGCTGTTTCTAGTGGCTGTCAGATGGTTCTGATACTCCACCGGAACAACGCCCCATGCCCACAACTCATTCCTGTTTTGCAACCAGGATCTAGAATCAAAAGGGATTTCTCGACAGAAAGGGGCAAGAAATCTCAGTCTTTCTCAGCACTTAAAATTGCCCTCAGCACATCAGTTTGGAATACGTACAGTTTTCCCTGTCTGTGGGATCCACCTGCAGTGGAAAGGAAGACAGACAGTATGAGGATCCATCATGCTCAGCTGTTTGCACAAACCTTTTAGTCTATACGAAGTGACGATGTAGAGAGCACATTAGGAAAACACAAGCTAGTCTACATTTGGCAACTGATGCTGTAATTTATGAATATTATTCTAAATAGGCATCGGTTTGCAATAGACTTGCACTTGACATTGCTTCACAAAGGAAATTTTCCACATACCACAAACAAAGGACAGCCTTACCTTCTCAACATACTCTTCTTCTGACTCTGGGAAGACACAGGAGACCACCTCCATTATGACCCTATTGGAAACTGGTCAGAAAAGAGTGTGTCAGTACCTTGGCCTTGCTGGTGAATGACTCAGGAGCTTCCTTGGTATGAACTCGGGGCGTAAGATGGATGGAGGTGAGAGTTGAAGTGCATAGTCTCAGTTGTTGCTGGGATGTGCTCTTTACTAGGTGAGAGAAGGAAAAGGAATGGACCCAGAAAGAAATGAGATACTAGGAAGGACTGCAGTGTGACACAAATGCACTGCTGGAAGAGGGAGGTGTCCAGAAGCCTCCGTCAGTACTGAAAGAGACAGCAAAAGCAAATGATGATACAGTTGAATGGAAATGCTGTGGGTGAATTTATGACATTAAAAGAAATCTCTTGTACACATACACACACACACACACACACACACACACACACACATATATATATATATATATATAAAACAAAAAATAAATAAAAAAATTAAAAAAAAATCAATGTTAGTGCTGGTCCTGATGGTGCATGCTTGTAACCCCCAGCACTTGGGAGGCAGAGGCAGGAAGATCTCTGTGAGTTCAAAGTCAGCCTGGTCTACAGGGCGGGTTCCAGGACAACTGGGGCTACAGGGAGACCTTGTCTCAAAAACACCAAAACAACAACAACAAAACCCAAAACCTCAGGTGTGGTGACACACACCAGTACCTCAGCTCTTGGGAAGCTGAGGCCAGAGGCTATGTGGATTGGAGGCCAACCTGAGGCACGTACTGTGGTTGTAAATCTTCATTTCTGAGGTTGTAGCACTAGTGACTAACATTTACATACATCCTATAATTAAGCATGTGGCCTAGTATGTTACAGTTTTCTGTGGACTACAGGATACTGGCTACATGCAATCATTCTTGATGATTGGACTCAGTGTCTTAATTTCCACCAACCGTCATTGTCATCTGTAGGCTCCACCCTGCTGGGTGGCCACAAGCGGATCCTTGTTCCATGGGCAAAATGTCCCCTCCTCTCAGGAACTTCATCTGAGGGACAGCAACCTAGGAAATAGAAGAGGTTGGAGGTAGCTGACATCTTGCTGTGCTGAAGACCATAGGCTAAATCATGACCTTTACAGATCAAACACTGCTGTGGTTGGCATGTAATAACTGTGCATATCAGAGGCATAGTCTGATGTTTTGAAATATACATAAATTTTTCAGTGATAAAGTATTTTCAACATCTCATACATTGCTGTTTGTGGTGAACATAAATTGCGTTATTTTGAACAACATGGATGGACCTGGAGGAAATAATATTGAGTTACATAAGCCAGGTCTAGGACAAATACTGCTCCATCTCGCTCACTGATAAATTATTGAAAAAGTAGACCTGTAGGTGTCAGCTGGGGAGTCTGGACATTAGAAGTTTGTTTTTTATTATTATTTGTCTGTGTGTGTGCACGCACGTGGAGAAGAGGGCATCAGAATTAGAGTTACAGGTAACTGTGAACCCCCTGAACTGAACTCCTCTGGAGGAGCAACAAGTACTTTGAACTGCTGAGTCATTTCTCCAGCCCAAGTTCTGGGCTTTTATTTACAATCTACAAATGTCATTCACAAAAAAGCACCTACCATTGATATACAGAATTATTCCTGAAAGTTTTGTCTTGATTCTTGTAATTTTGTTGATTTTGTGGTGTTTTCTAAGATCTTATTTGATTAACTGTCCTGGTATTTGTTTTTTTATTTTTGTCCCTTGTGGCCCCTTGAGTGTTTTTATCCTTTTCTCTGGTCCAAAGTATTCCTATCTTATGTAGATCTAACTTCTTATTTCTCCTTTTTTTTTGAGACAGTTTCTTAAGTCTCAAAAAAAAAAAAAATCACAACAAAAATGTGTCCCCAGTGCTCTCAGACAAGGACCGCTCAGCTCACTGACAGCCAGTTGAAATGGAAGGCCAGGTATGTATCTGCTCCTTGCCATGGAGCAGTCCCAGCTGGTCCAGAATTCAATATGTAGGCCAGGCTAGCCGACATATTGCTCTCACAGAGATGCACTCACCTCTGCTTCCCAAGTGCCGGAATTAAAAGCATGCACCACCATGCTCAGCTATTTCTCCTTCAATTTTAGTGGATAGTTATTCTGTGTCTAATAGTATAGGTTGGCATTTGTGAGCTTCAAGAACTTGGAATATATCTTTTTGGGCCCTTCTTGCTACTGTTCTGATGGGCCTACCTTTATAAGTGACTTAATCTTTCTCTCTTGCAGCCTTCAATATCATTTATTCTGTGTTTTAGTGTTTTAACAATACTATCTCATGGGAGTTTCTTTTCTGGCCCTATCTAGTTGGTGTTCCTAAGCCCTCTTACACCTGGAGTTGCAGGGGCTCAGTGGAGGAAGTTGTATATACCCATGTCAATTTGATCCCCTGTCTGAGCATCTGGACAGAGGCCTGCCTGACATCAGGCAGGAGATGCACCTTCCTGCTTCTGGACTTCACCAAAATGCATTCTCACAGCCTCTTATTTCTCCCTAGATCCTGCAGGTCGAGAGACAGAGTTGATACATCTTTGAGGGATCTGACTGGAGTCGCAGCCTGTGCACCTAAACCTGTTTGGTGTCCCGCACTCCCTGAATGCCATCCAAGCCCTCTCTGCCTCCGTCATTAAATAACTACACAGCTACTTCACTGAACCCAGAGCACTGTCCCTTGTGACTAATTTCCCAGAGCTCCCAAACAGCATGGACCCTATCTGCATGGAGATCTCTCTCTCTCTCTCTCTCTCTCTCTCTCTCTCTCTCTCTCTCTCTCTCTAACAACTGGAATCTAAGTACTATAATCTAACACTGGATTTGGTGTGCCACCCCCCTCAAGCCTCCCCCCCCTCCCCGAATGTGCACGCATATGCCACAGCATACAGATAGAGATCAGGATCCAACCTTCAGTGTCAGACCTTGCTGTCCTGCTTGTTTGAGACAGGGTCTCTTTTGTTTACTGCTGCATACTACAAGCTAACTAGCACTGTGAATGCCTGGTGATTCTCCTGTCACTCCCTCTCATCTGCCAGTAGCAGCACAATGGAATTACGGATGCTGGTACTTCTGTGACCAGCTTTTACATGGCTTCTGGGGATCCAAACTTAGGTTGTCAGGCTTGTGCTTGGCCCTTGTAGTTCTTTACCTACTGATCCATTTTCCCAGTCCCGGATTTGAATTTTGCATGTACACTGAGTAGAGCTTCACTTATAAAAATTCTCCTTTCATGGAATGTCTATTGCTAAGCTTAGTGTCAAGATTCTCCCCTGTTGGCATGCTCGAGAGCCCTTGCATATTCTCTGGAAGACTACACAAAAAGCTGGAATAAGGAAATGTACAGTTTCTCTAACACTATTAGTAAAATATTTAAGACAACCAGTATGAGAGAAGACTCACAAGTACAAATTGTTTAATATGAAAAATTTAAAAATAAACTTTAAAATCATTAGATAATTTGGAGTGGGGCAGTGAATACACACGAAGAAGATATTGTTGAGTGGAACTGAGTGGCCTCGTCCATGGAAACTGCATTCTGTCATGTGCAGAGACCTCCGCAGCAGGGGTTCGGGTTTACCATCTCAGAGACTGTAGATGTCTACCTGAGAATGTCCCCAGTGCTCTCAGACCAGGACTGCTCAGCTTACTGACAGTCAGTTGAAATGGAAGGCCAGGTATGTATCTGCTCCTTGCCATGGTAACCATTCATCTTGGAAAGTCCAGATGGAGCAGCTGCTTCTCTACAGTATGTCAGTGTAGTGCTGCATAAACAGGTATATTTCATATGTCTAAGAAGACATGTTTTGTTCCAAAAGCTGGAGCCCAGACACACACATTATTGTATGTGGTCGTGTTTTTTTTTTTGTGCTATAACTTGAACCCTGTACCACGTACTAGCCAGTAAACACTACCATTGAGCAGAATCGCTATTCTTTTAAAAATATTGTATTTATTATTTTATTTTATGTATACATTTTCTGTATTTATGTGTACATTTTCTGCATGTGTGTAAGTGCATGCATGTTGTGTGGTGCCCACTGAGGTGAGAGAAAAGGGTGTTGTATCCCCTGGAACTGGAGTTACAGACTGTTATTAGCTGCCATGTGGGCGCTGGGATTCAAGCCTGGGTCCTCTGCACATGTAGCCAGTGCTCTTAACTTCTGAGCTATCTCTCCAGCCCCAGCATCACTATTTTTATTTATGAAAACAAAAATGAGTAAAAAAAAATGTCTGATCAGGACATTTCAGGATCAAAGAGGGATAGAGCTAACATGTTGAGAATGAAATGAGATTCCACTCCGCAGCTAAAATGCCAATCACTGCTCCTGAGTGTGTATGCACAAGCATTGTACCCATGTAAACACTGTTACCTGTCCTAGCTATCAGTCATGTAACTCAAGGGGCCCTCTGTCTGTGTTCTTGCCAACAAACATACACTTGCTTTCTAGAAGCAAGTGGACACCCCGTCATCCTAGCTAGTCTTGAAAGCAGCTGATCTGTGGATTCATCTTCTGCATCAGTTGCACCAAGATGCTCCAAAAGGAAACCCCAGCCAGAATGTGTACTAGTCTCTTTGGGGACTGATATCGCAAATCTGAGTTTTATAGCTCTTGGCACCTACGCTAGCTACTGCCTTTCATTCTGTGTCCTAAATTTCCTCATTGTCAAGTAGCTGTGGGGAGAGAGGATGCCCTGTAGGAGACTCTGGTCAAGAGAAGCATACACACGACTGCCTTACTGCAGGCCCAGAACAAAAGCAATGCTGTTTTTGTAAAAGGAAGCCCCTTGAAGGGTCAAGAAAGTCTACTCTGGGCCACCATTTTCTAGTGTGTTTGCATATTAGCTGCCACAGGTATGCCTTCTAGCTTTCCAGTTACAATCAGACTTACCAGTGGCTGCTGGGCTTTCATGTGACTCAGAACCTAAACCTTCCAAACCAACTATTAATGTTGATTACTAGGACAAAGTAGCCTTGTGGAGCGGTGCTATCGTGACCAGTGGAATGCATCCACGGAGTAGGTGGAAGGTCAGGCTGATAGCAGGCAACACCTGTGCTTGCTCTGTGCCTCTTCCTTCCTACTCATGTCCTTCTACACCAGGACTCTTTGTCACCCCCTCTCCTCCTCCCTAGAACCCCAGGCCACTGAGCATCTCCCCTCTCCTGTCTGAGGGGATAGCCCTGTAGCTACTGCTTGTGGTTTGAATCCAGGATTTCCCTGAAGATCATCAAGTCCCTACTGTCAACAAGTGTCTCTTCACAAGGGTTCCCTCCACTGACTCAATGGCGCCGATTCCTCCATCCTGCTCTGTCAGCAGCACCTGAACAGCAGAGATAGAGGACATGATACCCTAAAAGACCAGGGCCCTTCCTTCCTAAACACAGCAGTCTGGGTTGTTGATATTTGGTGTTAGATTTGACAAATACATTCGTGCAAACTTGTTGTATAATTTTCCTTTCCTGTAGTGTGTGTTGGGGTGCTATCAGCATTCTAATCTGAAGAAAACAGGGATGGGGTACCCTTCAGACCTCTGCTCAGAAAGTGTGTCTTTCATAATAAATTGTTGTTTTGGTTTTCATTTTTTGGTCATTCTCCATGATTTCTATACTATAATGCTGTAAGAAATGCCAGGAAGAACATATCTGAGACAAAGAGCAATGCTGGAAACATCACAACACCCTATTCACACTGTGTCATAGAGCCGTAGGTGCAAAACCAGCATGGTACTGGGACAAAAACACAGGCAGACTAATGGGACAGGAGAAATAAGCTAGAAATAACCCCACACAACTACAGTAACCTGATTTTTTTTTTTTTTTGGTCTTTTTGAGGCAGGGTCTCCCTTTAGTCCCAGCTGGCCTGAAGTTCACTCTGTAGACCAGGCTGGCCTTGAACTCACAGAGATCCACCTGCCTCTGCCTCCTGAGTGCTGGGATTAAAGGCGTGAGCCACTATGCCCAGAATAGTAACCTGATTTTCGACAAATGCATCAAAACATACATTGGAGACAAGAGAGTCTCTTCAAATGGTGCTGGGAAAACTGTATCTGCATGTCAAATGGGACAGCATGAAACAAAAACCTTCTGCATAGCAAAGGAAGCAATGAATGGAGTAGAGACTGTAGTAAATGGGAGAAGGTCTTTGTCTTTCTGTCTCTATGTAGAGTCATAGCAACGATGAAGAACTCCCTAAACCCAGATAATCTAATCAGTAAATGGGCAGATGGAATAAGGAAGCTGTCTCAAAAGATGAAAGTGTAAATGATCAGTATAGGGAAAAAAAGTTTCAACATCTCAGACATTAAGGAAATGCAAACCAAAACTGTACTGACATTCTGTCTCACCCCAGTCAGAATGACAATCATTAAGGCAACAGAGCAGAGTGAATGCTGGGAAGGCAGCGGGGTGTGTGTGTGAGCATGTGTGTGTGTGTGCATTTGTGAGCATGTGTGTGTGTGCATGTGTGTGCGTGTGTGCATGTGTGTGTGCATGTGTGTGCATGCGTATGTGCGTGCGTGCGTGTGCGTGTGTGCGTGTGTGTGCGCGCGTGTGTGTGCGTATGTGCGTGCGTGTGTGTGCGTATGTGCATGTGTGTGTGTGCGTGTGTGTGTGATGTTAGAAGTATAAAGGGGACTATTTGAGAAAAGGAAGAAAGTGAGCTGGAGTGGGGGAGCCAGGGACTAATAGGGACTGGGTACGGTCAAAGCACATGGGACGCTTCTATGAAAGTGTCTAATGGAACCCAGGACTTGGTACTGCTGGCTCGGCAGTTAAGAGGAGTGCTGGCTGTTCTTGCAGAAGACCCAGGTTTGAATCCCAGCACCCACTTGGTGACTAACAACCATCTGTAACTCCAGTTGCAGAGGAATCCAATACCCTCTTCTGTCCCCCATGGGTACAGCTGTACGACACAGGCACACTCACACATGTAAAAAAAATATCTAAAAATGTAAAAAGACGAAAAGTACATAGAGAAAAAATAGAGGATAATTTACATACCAATTTCTGTTCCCTCTACCCTAATCCTCAAAATCCATGAAACATACTTCTGAATACACCAGGACAGTGACCATGATGGAGCAGCCTTGGGAAAAAGAGGAGAGAGTTCAAGTCCAGAACTTGGGTCCCTGATGCTCCTCGGTCTCAGCCCCAACCCCTTCCTCCTGACTTTGTTCCTATCTCAGAGCTTCAGTCTCCTCACGTTGCATTGAAGACAGTGGTTGGTAATCCAGAGCTCTTTTCCAGCCCAGATTCCACTTCTGTACTGAGCAGGCCTCTGCCTGTGTCTTCCTGTTCTTCTAAGAGTCAACCAAGGGATCTGGGGCCTGTGCATGGCACTGACGTCCCTCGCTTACTCCTTCCTCCTGCGACCTGTCTTTCCCTGTCTTTGGTCCTGCCAGTTTCCTTCCCCTTGACAACTTCCACTATCATGGGTTTCTTTAATATGGAAATATTGCAGGAAAGAGCAAAGCTATTTTCCCTCCCACCCCTATTTACTCAGTTACTTAACTGCCATTCATCTAAAACCCCCAAGACCTGTTATGGGGTTATCTTTTGTCTCATGAGAGACAAAATTCCAACTAACCTATGCATTGAGAGAATTTTCTGAGCCTGGGATGACATGAAGGACTTGGGATACATTGGACATTCACAATTGCATAGATGGCTACAGAAAATGCGTGTGAATTGAGAGGTGAAAGAACTTGTCTAAATATCCTAGTGTGTGATTATATCCTGCTGGAGGTAGAAATATAGTGACCCCAAAAGAAGGGACCTGGCAGTGATTACCCCAGGCCATGGAAGAACTGAGTGTTGAGGCACCTAGCTTGATGGAGGACAGGAAACAGGGCATTTTTGTCTGGCTGGAGCCAAGGGGCTGGGTAAGGCAGGAACACTTAGACCTGCTATGTAGAGACTCTGGCTGAGCCTGATTGACTCCAGGTGATGAGGCTAGTGGGAGTGTGAGAGCCAATAGGGGAGCCTATTGCCACGTGTCCTCTATAGCACCGATCTTGCCTTTGATAAGCTTGAAAGGCAGCTGAACAGAAGCCTCTCAGTGGAATCGACTTCAGATGTTCTTGCTAGTCCCAGGATGAAGAATAATAGTAGGAAATAAAATCAAGGATATTCTCCTCACCATTCTACTCCAGAAGGACCAGAAGTATGGCAGGAGGGGCAGAGGAATGTTCTATAGACATGTTTTCATGGCATTGCTCTTGAACCAGGAGTAGACAGACAGCTCAACAGAAAAGGCCATAAGCCTTAGAAGTCCAGAGGAAGAGGGCTGAGTCCACCTCCTCCTCCTAGCACACAGGATAGAAGATTGTCTCTAGGTTCATCTGTCACCTGTGACAGAGGCTATTTCACTAGATATATTCCATTTTGTGTCAACAGCTGAAACACAATCCAAATATAAATTGTGCAAAACTTCTAAGAGACAGATAGGTGTCACCCAATGAATGCCAAGTGTCTTGATAGGCAGAATTAGAATGCCAAGGCTGTGGAGACGATTGAGTTTGGCTAGAAAAGCAAAACTTGATACTAAAAATAGCATGTTCAATGCCAGTAGACCTACTACTCTTATTTCTATGTCAGTAAAATAAGATAGGAACAAATATCCCTGATTTCTTGCTATTCTACTCTCTCTGCCTCAGTCCTTAGAGCAGCAGGTGCCCCCAACTCCTTCCAGGAAAACATTGTCTTGGGTCCCACCCCAAGGAGTTTTTCTATACCTTCAGAGTCTTCATACTCATTGTTTCAGGTCCACTCTCTGTGCATGCTCCAATCTTTAGAGACACAAACGTCAGCAAGAAAGTTAGTGGAGGGAGTCTTGCTCATTCTTTCTATGCCTGTTGAAGTCATGGTGGTACTAGGGTTTGGATGTGGTTTGACCCCACCACTTCCAAGGTTCACTGTTCAATATGTGGACTTCAATGTGGCAATGCTGGGAGATTATGAGACCTTTCAGAGGCATGGTCTAGTCGAAGGTTATTGACGACACTGCCCCATGATGGGTTTGGTGATGTATGCTCAGACCTTCGTTAGCACTTTTGAATGAATACGAGGAACAAACTAGGGCACTGAATCCCTCGTGCTTCTCTAATACTGTGAAATCTTCCCCTTATGCGTTCCCAGCTGTGTGTTATTTATGAGCCAAAAGGTTCTTCATGAAACTCAAGTGTATTCTCACGCTCTGCTTTCAACCCTCCAGAATTGTTACCTAAACTTCCTTCTAATTTGTAAAGCACCCATTGTAAGCATTTTGATATGTCATAGAAAACAGAAACACACAATGGATTATAGATCACCCTGCTGTGTTCTCAAGGTGCTCAAGACATTCCCTGGGTTTGCAGATGTTCCCTGGGCTCTGTGGACTCAGTGGCCTTCAACAAAGCAGAGGTAATCATTGTAGGCCTTCAATGGACAGAGAGGAGTTAAGCATTCACTTCTCAATTTGCTCTTCTGGCAGCCCATGGCATCTTTTACCACCATGCCTATCAAGCTGCAATTCCAACTCTGCAGTACATGCCTTGTCATATATGAGTTCAATGAACAGCTGAGCTAGTTCAGAGCAGTTGCACAAGAGAGGATGAGACTGTTCTCTCTGCATTATGAACATCTCTCCATTACTAGAACATTTTTGTAGTGGCTTTGATATTGGATTGCAAGGACCAAGAGAGTCAAACAGCAAGAGGGAGTGGGCTGCCATCCCTTGGCCTTCTGTTGCAGAGTTGTTCCTTTCCCCTGATCTGATCTCCAAGTCTTCCCTGGGTTCGTGTACAAGGCCTGGCCTTTCTGTGAAGTCCTAGGGACACTAAACAAATTAAACTCAGCCTAGCTAGACTCTTCAGACGGCCCCAGGGCTTCCTGAACAGAATGAAGACAGGACACTTTCTTGAGGAGCTACCTTTATCCCTTAAGCCTGTTCAGAACCCACATGGACAGCTGGCTCCAAATGGAGCACCACAGGCTGGATGCTGGGAGGAGGAAGCTTTCCACAAAGAGCAGCATCTCATCCCAGGTGAGCATAATGTGTTTCTGGAACAGAAAATATTTTAACAACAGTGTCTACGTAAGGACTAGATGATAGGCATCCTGATGCAGATGAACAGTTGAGGGAGGTTACTTTTCTACAGTCAGGGAGCTTGGGCCTGGAAACCCCTATCTCAGGGCCAACCTTGATGTCTATCCTCCTGCCTCAGATTCCTGCCAGAACTTGGCATCATCTTCTGGCTGTACTATGGCTTTATTCCAGAGGAACTTTGAGTCTAGCACCCACACTGAAGATGGGATGTGGAAGACAAATTTTGAAGCTTTTGCAAAAAGACTTGTGAATGAGAAAGTGTTGTACAAAGAATCCTGACCAGTCAAATGCCATGAGTAAAGCCACTACATATCCGGAAGCAGTGATTATGAACTATATCTTATCCTTATAAAGCCCTGTGAGCATTTCCTGTGTTTGGGTGGCACTCCAACAAAACCTTGAGGTCAAGAAGATCCAGGGACTGCCAGCACATTGATGAGGGAAGAATGAAGCTCAAGACAATCTAGTCTGTGTGAACATCAAGTGCATCAGAGCATGGCTGAGGCCTGCCTTCTTCCTGCTACTTGAGCTGAACTTAGCTCCTCTGCTTTCCCCCAGATCCACATATTCTGTTATATTTTCTTTTGTCTTCCTCAATGATTTGTACTCTATTAACAGCATTCTTGGTTCAGAGTTTGAATTTAATTCAGGGCAAAATATTCCATCACAGTTATTTGCTAATTCTTTAAAAATGATAATACCTTGTTCTAGTCTCTCTTCAATTGCTGTGACAAAACACTCTGACCAACACCAACTTGGGGAGGAAAGGGTTTATTCAGCTTATATCTCTTGGGTCATAGTTCATTACTCAGGGAGCCCAAGGTAGGAACTCAGGACAGGAACCTGGAGGCAGGAGCTGAGGCACAGGCCATGGAGGAATGCTTCTTTCTGGCTTGCTCCCCTGGCCCATGCCCAACCTGCTTTCTGATACCATACACGACAACCTGCCCAGGGGTGGCACCACCCATTGTGGGCTGGGCCCTCCCACATTGGTCAACAATCAAGACAATACTCCACAGATGTGGCCACAGGCCAGTCCAATGCAGCCAATTCCCCAATTGAGGCTCCCTCAACCCAGGTGTGTCAAGTTGACACTAGAGCTATCTAGCACATACCTAAAGATGATTGGAAAACACATAAATGCTACCATTACCAAATAACTGTGACTAATCAGGTGACAGTTTTGCTTCCTGTTTGCCTTTTGTGGACAAAGTAGTGGCTTCCCAGCTCAACTAGCCCCAATGGTGGGTCAGTTCATCATGGGACATGCGTCAAGGGCCAGTGTTCCTAATCCAGCTGAACCAGGGTTAATGCAACAAGAGTGGTAGAGACCTCGGGCTAGCAACCAAGTTGTGCTTTGAGTTATATATCACTGTCCCTTGGGTGTTTTTCCTAATAATACTGAGTATCTTCATGCTTTGAATGATCATATTATTAATGCAATAACAAGTCTCTATTCCTTATCTGTTATGAATGAGAGGAGAGAGGGACCAGAGTGCTAGAAGATGTTAACCTACACCATAAATTAGGTCGCTTCCACTTCTCGAAATCTGTCTTGAACCAAACCATGTAGACCATGTCTACAGTTAAATATACCTATTTAATAGGGCTGGAGAGATGGCCTAGCAGTTAAGAGTGCCAACCACTCTCGCAGGGAGTGGACCCGGGTTCGACCCCAGCACCTACATGGCGGCTGAGAACCATCTGTAACTCCAATTCCAGGAGAACTCCAGTTCCAGGGAAGTCTGACACCCTCTTCTGACCTCTGCGGCATTGCATAACACGGGTGCACAGACCTACATGCAGACAGTACATTCATACATATAAAAAAATAAAATAAAAAAATTAAAAAAAAATGTACAAAAATATACCTATTGTGACCCTGATTAATGTGATTATTAATGTGGTCATATTACAATGATGGACAGTGCCTGGAAAATCCACAGACTATCTTCCTACTACACAAAGGCTTAGGTTCAGGCACTTGGTGTTATAATGATACCATGGCTGAGTGAGGAATATAGGTATGCAGCTCAGAAAATCAGCACTAGAATTCATGTCCAGTTATGGAGTCTGAGCCATTCATCACTGCTCCATCTTCATCTAAACAGTGGGGATATTAAACTAATCTTCAGATTTGGGGTATAGTGAGGCCCAAAAGAAAGCATTTTTATTCAGTGTCCAGGCATGTGGGTAGTTTATTTTTGAATATTCACACATGTCTCACTATGCACGTGGCGAACCATGAGACCATGCACAGATCCTCACACACTGACATGAACTCACAGACAACTTACAGTCCTCATCCACACCACCAAAATGACACAGCTGCTTTTGGGGACAGTAGTAGATGGTCATTATTCTTCACTGGATCCCAGGTTCTGTGGGACAGCAATCCTGGACTCAGATGTATCTTGAACATATGTAAGCTACCAATCTGCTTAGCACACTAGGCAGAGCAAAAGATACAGGGCACATCCTGTTTTCTGCTAGCATGCCCTCAGAAGTCGAGAGTTGCCTTGCTTGTTGGTACATCCCTTTTCTGAATACACCCCACAAGTTGGGATGATGTGTGATGGTGTGGATGTCTAGGATTGGCCACTGGGTGGTGTTGTCTCATGATCTAGGGGCTACCCATCCCAGACCTGTTTAAGCTACCGGCTGTGTGGAAATAAATGGGTTTCATGGATTTGCACCACCTGATGTGATCTCTGGGCCGTTACTCCATGCGTGCTCTTAGCCAGCTTGATTGTGGGGCCATCAACCTCACAGCTGGCTCTTCCGCTTGTTTGGTTGTGAGAGCCAGCAGTTCCACGATCCAGTGTTTAACTGTGGGACCATCGATCCCATAGTTGTGAGGTTTGGCTGCAGGACCATCAGTCCTGTGCACAGGCCCTCTTCAGCCTGTCCAACCATGGGGTCAGCAGCCCCACAACCGGTGCCTTCAAACAGGGATCTAAAGGAATCTGGTGAGTCTTGGGCACAGAAACCCATGCAAAAATGAGGAAGCTAACTTCTAGGGAGCCTTTCCTTCAGATGAGCAATTTTTGGGCATTGTCCTCCAATGTGCCCCCTGGATCTCTGCTGTAAGTCTTTTCTTCTCCATTGTTAACTATTCTCCCCCAGAAACAGATTAATATCCCTGAGATACTGCAGGCTCAAATAAAAAGCAAAGGTGAAAATACCTGACATGATTGGAAACACATGGCTTTGGCTATCTTAGTGCTCAACGATTTCTTAAAATGAAAGGCCCTTTTTTTATGATCAATGTGAACAGCAGGCAGAGGGTAATCATTCTACTGGAGTACAAATTTCTAAACAACTGTGGGAGGAAGGCCAGCTTTGGAGTCACCTGGTAGACCATGCCCACAGTGCCCCCGCCCCAGTCATTTGACCAGGTCCACCCCTGCATATATACAGGCCTGGAGACAGCTCCCTTTCTTGGGGCACCTCCCAGTGCCACCTTTTCCCAACTGGGGCAACAGCCAAAGGAGGACTTTACCCTGTTCTTTATTCAGGTTCCTGAGGCAGTAGAATGTAAGGTCTCCCATGGGGAAGCATATGATGGCACTAATGCCCCCTATAAAACAGTCGTCTTGCCAGTTTGCTGTAAACCACTTAAGGACTGGATAATAGCTACTAAAGTGTTGGCATGAGAGCTTCTGATATGGTGGCTTTGGCACAGCCTTCAACTCTGCCCAAAGGAGAGAGTCCCAAATGTTGGGGGTGTGGCCAAATGGGTCACTTGTGGGAGGCTGCCCTTTTGCAGCTGCAGCTCCAGCCCCACCCAGGAGGGCCAAGAGCCCCTACGCACCTTGTCCAAAGTGCCAGAGGGGATTCCACTGGGCCTGGGATTGTCACTCTAAATATACTAAGGATGGCACCCCTATTAATGGGAGCTTTTTTAAAAAATATATTTAGTTATTTATTTATGTGTATGAATGTACTGTCTGCATGTAGGTTTGTGTACCCATGTCGTGCAATGCCGCAGAGGTCAGAAGAGGACGTCGGATTCCCCTGGAACTGGACTTCTCCTGGAATTGGAGTTACAGATGGTTCTTAGCCAACATGTGGGTGCTGGGGATCGAACCCGGGTCCTCTGTAAGAGCAGTCAGCACTCTCAACTGCTAGGCCATCTCTCCAGCCCCTATTAATGGAGCTTTAAACTCTGCCTGGGGTAGCTCCCATCTGGCAAGAAAGGGAGCCAGAACCCTGTCAATCTTAACTCTCTGCCTCAAATCAAATGGGAATAGAATGATGAGGGATCTTTTGGATAGTCTCCGTTGAGGAGATCTATAAGCTCTGCATACAAATTAACATAGGGGATTAGCTTTTTAAATGCTTGTTGGATACTGGAGTGGACTGAACCATCATCAGAGAGGAGGAGGTTCCGAAAGAATGGATACTAACAGAAGAGCCTTTGTTCCAGGGTGTGGGAGGAAATGTGGCATCTAAAACAACTACACAACCTATGATGTGGACTTAGATGGGGGACAGGGGACCATTAAGCCCCTAATTATGCCTAGCCCGCCTCATAACTTGTTAGGCAGGGACTTCCTTGATGCCACAGGAGCGATCTTAACTACAGATGATAAAGTCTCTTATAATTCAGCAGTAGACTCCCAAGTGCAAGAACAAGGCTCCCACTACCCCCAATTCTAAGGGCCACTTTTCTGCCATCACCTATTAGGCTAGATGGGTGATCTTGACACCCAGTTGGGTGGAAAGGTGGCTGCTTCCCTCATTTAAACTTTGAAGTCCTTAGTTGCCGAGCAAATAAATGCAGGGCATATTGAGCCCTCCATTAGTCCCTGGAACGCCCCTGTTTTTGTAATTCAAAAGAAACAGCAGGGGAAGTATGCTTCATGGGGCCTCAGGGCCATTAACACTACAGTGAGAAGAATGAGAACAGCTCAACCTGGGCTCCCTGTGTCTCAGCTCTACCAGTGGGCAAACACAGTTAAAGATGGTTTCTTTTCTATTCCCCTGCACCCTGAGGACAGACCTCACTTTGCATTTACTGTCCCTCCTAGGAACCACTGCTCTCCCATGCAGAGATGTCAAAGGAAAGTCCTGTCACAGGGCATGAAAATTAGCCCCACAATATGTCAAGTTTTTGTTGGCCATGTTATGAAATGGTTTTCTAAAATCCCAGGGATAAAATCCATTACATGGATGATGTTTTCCTAGCTCACTATGACAAGGCAGTCCTGGACTTCCTACTCCTGAGAGTCTTAGCAGCCCTTGAGGCTGCCCACTTAAAGGTCTCTCAGGAGAAAATTCAACTTGCCCCTCCTTACAAGTTTCTGGAGTCGGTTCTAGAAACTAGGTTGATTCAGTCTCAGATGCCAATAATTAAACTTCCCGAGACAGTGGCCTTAACCAGCTCCAATAGGCTTTGGGGGCTTTTAACTGGCTGTGTCCATGGCTTCAAATCTCCTCAGAGGAGATGTGTCAGTTGTATGATTGCCTGAGAGGCCCTATAGAGACTTTCCCACACCGCAATATAACCTGAGAAGTATGCATTGTTCTCCAAAGAATGCTGCTTTGCAGCTTGCCTTCACTGTTAGATTTGACTCCTCCTTCCCCTTAATGAGAATAATTCTCACTCCAGGAGACTGTCCAGTGAGGTGATATGGCAGTCTCATGGGCCCCTGGAATGGGCACACTCTGCTTATTATGGAGTACAAAAACAGAAGTGGGAGCCCTATACCTCCTGCCCCCATGACGCAGTATGCAGAGCACTGTTTACTATAAACGTCCTTTCAGCCTTAAGACCGGACATGATAATCCCAGTCCACAAGCATTGGAGCCTCTGACAGGGCATAAGGAGACACCATTGGCCCTGTGGTAAGATTCAATGTTGGGACAATGGAAGGACCCAGATCCACTGATGACATGGGAAGAGGGTTTGCTTGTGTACTTCCCACAGGTGGAACCCCACCCCCATTTGTGTTCCAGCAAGGCACGTTCATCCTTGGACTGCAAGGGTTGGACCAAGACCCACCAGCAGAAAAGCTGGCCTGTCTGAGCATTCAGGAAGGGTGGAAGGAATCCAGGAGAATGCTGCTCTGATGGAGGCCAATGCACAGGGTGATATGGGGGGACCTCAAGGCATTGGAGTTACAGGCGCAGAGCCTGAGGCCTCTGGGGACAGTACCAGCCATGGCTCCACTATTGGTGGCCCTCATATGCACTGCCCTGATGACCAAATGTGGCAGCCCAGGTATCACAGGTAACCCGGGCATAGGTGCCCAACCCACAGTTTCTGGTGACATCCTCTTAGGCTAGTGCCCTGCCTCTTTTTTGGGCCATGATTCTGCCCTTTATCCACCAAGGGCCTTACCTTAAACTGAAACAGCACCTTACAATTGATTTGTCCTAATGAGAGCCAGCCGGTTTACTTAACTCCAAATTATTACTATTATTTGGGAGGAACTGATATGGACTTTTTGCCTCTCCTCCCTACTGTGAGAGGAGTCAATTATTATAATAGCTCCTTATCAGGCTTGCCTCAGGGCTCCCTTTCTGTTCCTCCTAACTCTCCTCACCTGAACTGGTGGAACAAGGAAATACCCATGGTGATATTTCTAATTGTATTACACCCCATAATGCTACTGACTTATTTATATCCTTGGGAATCCAGGAGTTGCACAGCTGCTGGTGAATCTGACCACCTTGGAAAGAGCAGATGAAGCTGAAGCATGTGGTCACCCTTCATCATCATAACAAAAGAGTTAGAGTCCATTATCCTTGGGTGGAACACTTGCCTCAGGAGTATTGATTGCAAACATCCTACAAACTGCAGTCACACTCTTCAGCAGGAAAATGACCTGCAGCAAAAAATTACTGAACTTTTATTTGGTCAGCATGTTCATGTATACAAACCTCTCCAACCAGACTTAGGGACACTGGGATACAAGCAGATTCTTTCATTTTCTGATGACTTGTACAAAAATTGGACACAGATGATTGCTAATTGGGTTCACATGGACAATGCTTATTGCTTTTGCAAAGTAGTCATGGCCATTTGGGCCAGACAAAGGAAACTGACCACCACTACTATCATGCTCTCTGAGCTTGTGGAGGCAAAAACAGAAGGGGGATATGTGGACAGCAATCCTGGACTCAGACAGACATATCTTGAGTGCAGGCTACCAATCTGCTTAGCACACTAGGCCGAGCAAAAGACACAGGGCAGGCCCTTTTTTCTGCTAGCACACCCTCAGAAGTTGAGAGTCATCTTGCTTGTCAGCATGTCCCTTTTCTGAATATGCCCCCACAAGTTGGGATGATGTGTAAATGATATGGAGGTCTAGGATTGGCCACTGGGAGGTGATGGCTTGTGATGTAGGGGCTGTCGGTCTCAGACCTATTTAAGCTACTGGCTGTGTGGAAATAAATGGATTTCACCAATTTGTACCACCTGACTTGATCCCCAGGCAGTTATGCACACCTACTCTTTTTAGCCAGCTTGATTGTGGGCCCATCAACCCCACAGCTGGCTCTTCAGCTCATTTGGTCTTGGGAGCCAGCAGCTCCCCAACTGTGTGTTTGGCCATGCAACCATCAGCCCCATAGCTGTGTGTTTGGCTGTGGGACCATGAGTCTCACAGCTGTGTGTTTTGACTGTGGGACCATCTCTCCTGAAGCTTTGTGTTTGGCTGTGTAGGGCCATCAGCCCTGCATAAGTGCCCTCTTCAGCCTGTCCAACTGTAGGGTCAGCAGCCCCACAAGGTTCCAATCACAAAGACCCCATTCATTTTATTCAAGGGGAAGCTGGGATCAATACTGATATTTGGGAGGTAGGTGTGGGGACACTTCCCTTTGATCCCAGTACTCAGTACTCAGGAGTCAGAGGCAGGCAGATCTCTGTGAGTTCAAGACCAGCTTGGTCTACATTGCGAGTTCCAGAACAGCTGGGGCTACAGGGAGACCCTGTCTCAGAAAACAAAAAAAATATTTATACTTGATATAAATATGCAAAAAGTTGAAACTTTATTAATGTTGGGCCCTGTGGGCCTTAGAGAATGTGGCCTACTGTAACCCCCTGAGCCTGACTAGAGTTTAGCGACCTGTCTCTGGCCGGTCACTTCCGCATAGGAGTGACTCAGCATAGCCCGACCTGAAAACACCTACAACTGATTGGTGAGTTACTATTGGCCCAAAGCTATCCCCCCAATCTGCTATCTCCTCTCCTGCCTTCTTTTCTCCACCCCTCCCGCCAAGCATATATAAGCGGCTGCCTGATGCAATAAGGTGAGTCCTCGCTTTGACGAGCTCCCGGTCTGGTGTGTTCTCTTGTGGACCGTCAACACTCATCATCCTGCTCAGCCCCATCCACCAAGGAGGCCAGCTGGTTCGAGCCTCTTCTCCTCTGTCCCTCTTCAGGTGACACCCTACATATTAACACTAACTTTTTTGAGTATGTGAGTTTGTTAGTTGGGAATAAATATGATTTTCATTGTCTGGGGACCCCACTAGTAATTACTGAAAGAAACAAGACCAGATTAAGCCAAGTCCTGTTTGTATGGGTCTATTGTTCACTGTGGTGATGCCAGAATTGGATGGGAAACAGTGGAAAGGCAGTGCTCCCAAATGAAGCCCAGAGGGCATTTATGGAAGAATACACAAGCATTTTGGGTAGTATATACAACATTCTCAGGCAGGGGGCTGGAGAGATTGCTCAGCAGTTAAGAGCAGTGAGTGGTCTTACAGAGGACTGGAGTTTGATTCCCAGCACCCACATGGCAGTGGCAGCTAACAACCGAAACTCCAGTTCTGGGAGATCCAACACTCTCTTCTTACCTTCCCGGGCATTGTGCAACATAGGTGCACCTACCCACACGCAGTCAATACATTCAGGAGTGTAAAATAAAAGCAATAAAATATAAAAAAATTCTCAACAATGAAAAAGGGACACTGAGGGACTGGAGAGATGGCCTAGCGGTTAAGAGCACCAACTGCTCTTATAGAGGACCTGGGTTCGATCCCCAGCACCCACATGGTGGCCGAGAACCGTCTGAAACTCCAATTCCAGGAGAAGTCCAGTTCCAGGGGAATCTGACACCCTCTTCTGACCTCTGCGGCATTGCATGACATGGGTGCACAAACTTGCATGCAGACAGTACATTCATTACACATAGAGAAATAAAATTAATAAAAAAAATTAAAAAAAAGAAAAAGGGACACTGAGTGCTCACTATGCTAACATTGATAACTGATGTTATCTTACATTAGGGCCATCAGGCACTTAACATTCCTTCACAAGGGCAGTTGTGTATGTCATATACATTGTACATAGAATTTCTTGCCTGAGATTGACAAAGAAAGAAATCAAGTGAATGACATTTCTACCTCGGACAAGGACAAACTTTACTTCATAATAGGCGGGTCCTCCTCTGGGTAGTCACAGGGAATCACTTCCATTAGGATCTTTAGGGAGTCAGGGAGGAAACAGAGTAAATGTCAGTATATTGTTCTTGCTCAGGGAGCTTCCTTGGTGTGGGCATTGGGTTTAGGTGGGTGGAGGTGGCCAGTTGAACTGTATAGACTTGAGTTTTGCTGATGACATGTGCTCCTAAGTGGGTGAAGAAAGATGAAAACTACTGACAAAAGTAGAGGGAACTCCATGACAGGTAGATGATCCTGTTAGTATTGTGGTGTTCAATGTCTACAGGTCAGTTGAGTGCAACCACTGATCCGATCGGCTGTAGCCATCCCTGCATCGCCACAGCCTTCACCAACGCTCAGGTGTGGAGCATGGGGATGCAGGTGGTGGACTCTTACTGAGATACGGCTAGGGAAGATCCACGGGAAGACAGTGTACAGTTGGCCCCACAGCCATTCAGCAGCCACAAATGGGCTGTGAGCAGAGAGCAGCGCTGAATCTCCTGCTTCACCCCATCCACCTGCTCCATTGAGGCCTGTGGGACTCAGCAAGTTGAGTGGAGAATAAGGAATGCAGTTTAATCAGTGCACCCTTCTTGAAGACAAACTATACAAATGTTTTAAGATATGTTCTTTTTATATTGACATATAAATCACAATCCATAAATTTACTTCATAGCAGGGTGAATTTCAGTGGTGTTTAGTGTTTTCAGATTTGAATCATCCCCGCTACCTCAGTACGGTTGTCATCATCCCTGCCCAGCATTAAACTCAATTCTCAGTGTCAGTCAAGATTCTCTCCACCCATCTGGCCCTGATAACCTCTAATCTACTTTGTCCTTGTGGATGTTTCAGTTCTGGGCACTGCATGGAAGCAGGTCCACACAATGCTATGCAATCTATTGGCTTTTGTGTCTGACTTTAGTAAGTAAAATGCAGTCAGGGTTCATGTATGTATCAGCACTTTCTTTATGGCTGCACAATATCCATCATGGGGAAGTAACACAGTTCATTTTTCCATGTATCAGTTGATGACAAATGCCTTGTTTCTACTTGGCTATTCTGCATAGTGGCAGCATGAACTCTCATCTACGTGTGAACATTTGATTTTTATTTCTGGTGGATATATGGGTTGCTGGACCATTTGGCTGCCCCTTAACTTCATAGGAACTGGCTGAACCTATTTCTTCTTGGGTATTATCAGCAGCCATTCAGTTAGTCCACACCACTGGCAACATTTCTTTTTGCCCTCTATCCATAGCTGGGTAGACCTTATAAAAGAGCCTCTGAGCAGGATCAGACTAGCTCTGCTCCCAGTTCTCCAGCTGTCCTGGTCTTCAATCAGTGTATTAGGAGTTTTACGGTAGTTTGGGGCTGTGAATTCTTATATATTTTGGTTGAAGTTCATACTAAGAATTGAGACTCTGGGGCCATCACTACTGAATGTATCCCTAGTTGCTCCTGTCCTGTCCTCCTAGATTCTCCTTATGGCTGTGCTGCTGTGCTTGACAGTGTCTCCCTGTCCTCTGAGACTCCATTTATTCACATGCCTTACTATGACCCAGACTCCCTACCGTCCATTGACAGACCTACAGTTTTATAGACACCTTGACATTGGACTTCTGTCCTGGAGCACTGGGAACAAATAGCTTCTGTTGTTCTGAGTCATCCAGATAGATGTAAAATATTCTGGCAAACCCAAGATCCTATTTAAAGCTCCTCTGTTAGTAGTGAAATTTTAAATGGATGTTTTGCTTGTCAACTACAGTAACTGACTCTCTTGTAATTTATACCTGTTCTTTTCTATTTGGTGAACATAACTTTCATATTTTTAGATTTTTAGGCATAATAGCCTCTACTGCTCTGAATAATGTTTACAATAGCTGACACAGCCTCAGTCTAGTGAATCTTATGTCTGCACTTCTTCAGGGACAGTATTTTTGCTTTTCTTATATATGTTGGCCTGTGTTGAAAGGTCTCAAGAGCACCTTTGGGTTTTGTGCATCTCTAGGAACGCCTTGGACTCAGCCCGGCTGATTTTCAAGAGTGTAGGCAAACTAAGGAAAATATAGAGTGGTTAAGGGTACATGGGAAGAGTCTAGAGGGCACTGGACAGAAACCTTTAGCACCATGCCCAAACTAGTCACCTAGCACTTATGACGTCATGCATAAAATGTGTTCCAGAGAAGGGCACTGGAGCCCTAGCAATTAGGGCATTTGGGGATGGGGGGCTCGAGGGACTGGTTATTTGGTGCCCTTTCCCTAGCACTATGCCCAAACACCAATGTGCCAGGAAAAAAAAGAAAAACAAGTCAGCTGACCAGTGTGAATGACCAGTGGTGTGTTTGATGCCCAACTGGCTCAGAACTCTGGGCATTCCGAACCAACTGCCCACGTGACAGTTGCATAGATAATTAGCTTGCCCTAACTGACCAAACCTGGAGGAAAGTAACTCTGAAGGAGCTGGGGAAAGCAGCTGGGCTGGGGCTTGGATGGTTCAGGGAAAGTCGACAGGCTCCCAGGGTCTTGTTTGCTAGATCTGACCAATGACTAAGCAGCCTGGAGACAGAGCAGGCTGAGAACAGAGTGTGGCTGCACAGCTCCGAGTGTGCGCCCTCCTCCTGCTCAGGCCCTGCTGTGCAAAATGTGCTCACTGCTGGGGCACTCCTGCTTTGGGTAGATGGCAAAATGACCTTGGTGGCTGTCTCCTGCCCTTCACCAGATTCCTATGACGAGGCTGTAGAACCTTTGCTGGGCGTAGTAGCAGTTTTCTTTGACTGCGGATCCCTTTCAGATTTGTCTTGTTTGAATGTCCTTGAGCCACAATCCTAGGAAGCATGTTTAAAACAGGGGCAGGTGCCCTGGGAAAGTGTCACCATGCTTTCCTGAGGTCCTTCCCTCTGTCTCTCAGCTGCCTTGGGGCCAACTCAAAGCCAGCTGGGGAAGAGAAGTCTGGCCGTGTGGACAAAGTCAAATCACCCAGGGAGTTGGCTTAGGGCAATAATTTTAGAGAGAGGAGGCAATGTGGTGGCCAAAAGCGTGGGGCAGGTGCCTGTTGGCCTGTGATCAAGTCCCCTTCAGAAGCCACAGAGCATGGGACAGGGACTTGACACTCTGTCCTCAGTTGGTCGCCTACTCTGTGATACTGGAAGGTTCCTTCACTTATTTACTATTGTCATGATGTGAAGCTTAATATATCATATAGACAAGAAGCCTGTGGTGCAGGACTAGTCCCTTTTGAGTGTGATTAAGTGTCCAGGACCACAGGTCTGCAGAGAGCCAGGCATGGGAGGCTGTTGCCTCTAGTGAGACAACAGCGGCAACCTGTTAGATTAGTCCCCAGAATTCACATGGGGGTACTGTGACGTCCAGCAGGAGGAGCTGTTATCACTCCTGCGACCTCCACACCAGCCCTGGAGACTGAGTGGAGCCCTTATATTTGACACTGTGAGGTGACCTGCTCAGTCACACAGGTCTCATGGACCGACCAAACTGGGGACAGAGCCCCAATTTGAGTCCCTGATGATGCTGTGGACTCTCCCTCCCAAGGGCTTCCCTCACTCCGTTCCCAAATTTCTCATCCCACAGAGGCTGTGGAGAGAGCAGCTACCCCAAATAATGCGAGACTCTGAGAATGGTGTGTAGCTGACCCAGACTCCTGGTTGTTGCAACCCTGAACCCATAGTCACAGCCTTTTCCTGAAATGGAGCCCTTGAGGGAGAGAAGAGTCCACTTGGGTCCTTTCTAAGTATTTTCCACATCAGCTACCAGGATGAGCCTCTTGAAAGGGACCTTTGGTCTCCTTGGCTCCCGTGTGGTTCAAAACTCAAACCTAAACTAACCTGTCACATGGACTCGCCATAATTAATTAGGTTGGATGGACTATTAATGCTGATTAACTGGGGACAAAGGGCTGACTGGGCTGGTGCTACCCTGGCTAGTAGAGGAAGTTGGCATGTCTGTGTGTGGTTTCTACTGATCTGACACCTGACTTACCTGCCTGAAAGCAGGCAGCACCTGCACCCGCACTGAGTGGCCTTCCTGCCCCCTCCTGCCCATCTAAACTCACTTGCACAAACTCTTCATCCTGCCTGGACCTGCGCATCCAGGGAGCAGAGCTCTCCTCTCTGAAGGGCCCTCCTCAGCCACTGCATCCTCTTTCTAGGTTTCTTCTGAGAACCAGCCTGGCCATGCTCTCACCAAATGCCCGTGTCACACGCTCCTGATGCTGACCTGTTGGCAGGGACACTCTAACCCACTCCCAGCGCAGCCAAACAGCAACCCTGTGGATGTCCCGCCCTGAAATACGGGTCTCCTTTCTGAACATCTCCGAGTCTAGATTGCTCACGGTGACTCCAGATTTTGACAAGTGTCTTCAGGAGTGTTGGGGCTGAAATTCAGCTTTCCTGAGGTGTTGGTTGCTGAGATGGCATCAGAGGTGTTCTGTCCCAGGAAGAGAACGCTTGGTGTTCCCTCCAAAGCCACACTGCAGAAGTGCCAAAGACTGGCACAATTTCTTCCCAAAATATTTAGCGGAGCTCAGAGGAGGATCCCTGGGCTTGAGGTTTGCTGTCCAGAAATTGATACTTAATATAGACCATAAGCAGCATTAAATGTAGAAGAAACAGATCCACAGCATTAATATCCTAAACTGTCTCTTAAATATTTTCAATCAAAATTGAAAAAAGATAAGATGGTCATAGGGAAGACGGGTCTTGAGGCCGCTCTGAGCACTGGGCTACAGGTCATTGACCACCCCAGTGTCATTATAAGAATTTGCAGCACAGACTCAAGTGCAGGGTCCCAAGGGAGACATAGAGACCAGGGAGGGAGGGGTTGGCTGGCTGGCTGGAAGGCTGTACAGTTCCAGAAGTTTCCTCAGACCTTGGGCAGTTTCTTCCCAAAATATTTAGTAGAGCTCAGAGGAGGATCCCTGGGCTTGAGGTTTTCTGTCCAGAAATTGATACTTAATATAGAATAGACACATAAGCAGCATTAAATGTAGAAGAAACAGCTCCACAGCATTACTATCCTAAACTGCCCTGACCACCTGCCATTCACTATCCAGTAGCCACAAAGACCTGTCTTCTGACCTTCGCTAAGGGTGCTGTGTGGACGGTGTCTGTGAATGTCCCCAGCAAAACTGTGGGCTCACTGGGCAACCTTCAGGAGAGACCTCTGACAGTGAATCTGATACAGAGGAAATGGGGTCTCTAGTACCTTGGGGTGGAAAAGCTGAGTCTTCTACACCTGGGTTCTGGAGGAGCAGGAGCCAGATGGCACTGGGTGGAGCGATGACCTGGCCTCCACAACCACCTTCTGGAAGACTTCACTTTTTTTTTTTTTTTAATAACACAATTTTATTTTGTTGGATTTTTTGGGGGGGGGGCAGCAGAAGTTGAAAAGTGAGATGATAGCAGGGTTGTGCTCCCTCAGATGGTGGGAAGGAACTATTCCAGGCTGTGGACAGCATCACTCTCCTCACAATCTCCTTGGATTGGAGGCTCACCCCTCCAGCTTCTCTTTAATGTGGTATTTTCTCTGTGGTGCCTTTCCTCTGTGTTTTCATCACTATCTAAATTTCCCCATTTGTAAAAATACCAGTCATCTTGGATTAGTGTCTCACGTCTTGGCTGAACAGTCGGAATATCCGTTTCATATTGGCTGCTATTGAAAGTTCAGCGATAGTGTGCTAATTGTTTGTAGCTGTTTCTTAATTTGTGTCTGTCCTTCTTCTAGTTCAACAAGGATCTCCTTTATTTTGTTCAGCTCAGATTGTAGATTCTGGCTTATCTTGATAAATTCTTTTTTTTAATATTTTTTATTTATTTTTGTATGTGTATGAATGTACTGTCTGCATGTAGGTTTGTGCACCTGAATCGTGCAATGCCGCGGAGGTCAGAAGAGGGTGTCTGATTCCCCTGGAACTGGAGCTCTCCTGGAATTGGAGTTACAGATGGTTCTTAGCCACCATGTGGGTGCTGGGGATTGAACCCGGGTCCTCTGCAAGAGCAGTCGGTGCTCTTAACTGCTAGGCCATCTCTCCAGCCCCCAGCTTGATAAATTCTTGAATTAAATCTGTCTTATTTTCAGGCCTTCCGAAGCCCAACTCTGGGCTCCCATTTGAGCATTGTGGGCTTGAAGCAGGAGTTGCCACAGTGTCTTGGGGAAGGAAACATCTGTGGTGTGCCAAAGCTCTAAATAAATCTGCAGCACAGTGGCACTCAGGGGCAAGTCCAGTATCCACTAAAGGTGTTCTGCATGGCATCCTTGTCATTGTGACAGGTTGAGTGTAGACATCTCTCAGCTCATCGTGACTCTTCCTCAGATTTTGTGATAAGCCTTCAGTTCTTTCTTCCAGATTCATTACAGAGTTCCTGCATGAAATCCTTAATTTGTGAGATGTCTGATTGTAGATTTTGAACTCTTGAGTTGCAGCTGACTAATCTGTGTAGCAGGAGGACTTTCTCTTGAATTCTCAGTTTTCTTGGCCTACTGCTAGTGTCCATTTTGCCCCTTCTTTGGGCAGGTTTGTTTGGAGTTGTATGATTTACTCAGCTTGCTCTTTCATGATCAGTTTTAGCTCAACACTTTCTTTTTTGGCCTTTAGTAAGTGTTCCTCCATCATCATACCGCTTTCTTCGGCCTCTATCTGTGTAGCCTCATCTTTTTTTGCAACAATTTTGCCCCTTCTTCGGGCAGCTTTGTCTGGAGTTGATTTTCTCAGCTTCCTCTCTTAGGATATATATCAGCTCGAAATTTTCTTTTTCAACATTTTTTAATTGTTTCTTCATCATATCACTTTCTGTAGCCTCTGTCTGTGTATCCTCATCTTTTTGCAACTCCACCCCCACTGCTCCTGGGACTGTGTTGCTAATCCTTGGGACACTAATGGCCTCAGGACACTGTTGTGTCCCCCTCATCTGTGTAGTCTTCACTGAGGGCCTAGACACCTTTACTCTGGAATGAGGGAGAGAGGGGCCTCTGATGTCCGTATTTTGTCGCTACTTCAGTTCTGCAGCTCTGACCAGAATGGATGTCTGTGTGCCTGAGTGGCTGTTCTAGTGCCTGGCATGACTTTAGGCAAACAGGAGACACTGAGTCCTCACATCAGCCTCATACACGTCCAGACCATTAAGATGCCGAATGCGAGTTTAGAGATGACATGACTTTTCCCAATCCCCTAAGTCTGCAGGTTAGGCAAGGAGTTAGACAGACTTAAGGGTTAGGAATCTACCAAGATTTACGCCTGGATCAAATGGAGAGAAAAGGCAGGTCTGAGGACAGGGGACAGGCAGGGGCATGCCTGGAGTCCGGGGACACAGGATCTCTGTGTGGGGCAGGGCTCTCTGAGGGCAGCGACATTCTGGATCTGTGGCCGTGAGGCTCTGTCCAGTGGATCTGTGAGGGCCCAGGCGCAGATGCCCGCCGCCCGTCCACTAAGCTTCCTGCCTGGCCACGAGGGGAATCAAGGGGACATCGGGATGCAGTCCTCTCAGGTGGACGTAAACTCAAGTCCAGCCTTGGGTGAGGGAGAGGCCCAGCTGAGCCTGGGGCACACTTCTCTTCACTCTCTCGGTTCTAAGCTTAGCTCTGAACCCCCAAGTTCTGAATCTAAGAGCTGGCAGGAAGGAAGCTCCTGCTACAAATTGACAGGGTAAGGGTGGGGATTCTCACCTATCACCTGGCATCGGCTATAACATCACCTCCAAGCTCAAGACCGTGCGACGAGAGAGTCCTTTCCCACCAGATTCCTTCCATTGGGTCACAACCAAAACCAAAGCCAATTCTGGTAATACAGAGGATGTGCTACCAAACATGACCCAGGGCTTTGAAAAGCCCAGTGACAAAGGAAAGCTCTGGCTTCCTCGGAAATGAGCCTGTCTGAATACCACAGCAAGGGCGGATGGTGACAGTGCACTCAGGCTGGGGCACACGATGCCTGATGACAAGGTCATTGAAAAATAGCCAGACTTGTATACACTCTTCCTTTTTCCTTCTGACTTCATAACTCCCTTCCTCAGTCTCTGAAGCATCTTACACACACACTATCTCTGGTATTTACTCTCCAGATCTGGAGCGATGTCATTCATTGCTGCTGGAATCACACTTCCTGTCAACAGTCCCAACTCTGGAAGGAATAGACTGTGGCTGCCATTGCAGTTCAGTTCTTGGTGTGTCACACATGGTCACTGCTCTTTCTTCTGGGTTCCCAGACCTTCCCTGGGCTATGGAGTCAGAGACCTTCAGCAAGACACTGATCACCCTTGATTTCACTGGAAGTTGCAAACCTTCAAATGAGAGACAAGAGCTTCAGTGATCATCCTTCAACTCCACCCTTCTCCTCTCCTCAGTCACCGTAGCTCTCCATTTCAAGCCTACCAATGTTGGATTCTTACCGTGACCCACATTTTGGTCCGGACAAGTTAAGTGTACAGTCCCTGATCCAAGTTCAGGTCAGAGGCTGCAGAGTATTATATGAGTGACCTCCACATTTCTGTGTTGTGGATCTGAGTAGCTGATGGCCTCTGCCTCTCATAAAGGAATTGCTGTGACTATGGGATTGGATGTCTACTTGTGTTTTGTTTAATTGAACTAATTAATTGGTGAATGACATAAATTAGTTCCAAACAGTATACCTGGGTAGTGATTGCTCAGTCCAAAGATGAGCTAGACATGGCTGCTTTCCCTGGTGTTCCCTTGCAGAGGAGTGGCTGGCTGGCTGGCTGGGATCATTCATTCATTGGTGCTCCCCAGGCAAATGCAGAAAGGCCAGGCATCTAGGCCTTGGGGACAGTAAAGCACTGTGCTCAGTATCCAAGCTGAGGGAGGTTACTGCCAGGGCTACCTTTTCATGGAGATGTAAAGCGGCCTTGCAAACCCTGTCTAGATGTGGCCCAAACAATGGGAGCTACAGGGACATGGTGCTGTCTCCAGAAGCTCCTGACCTTGCGTCGGAGTCTCAGATGCCACCTGCACAGCATGGGGACCAATGGGCTGAAGTAGCTGAAGTAAGAGCCCTTCAAACACCTGAGAGCTGACCCTGCACAAGGGCACTCAACAGACGTTCATGGGGACTAAGACAGGGCCCAGGGCTGAGCCCAAAGAGGGCCTGGGTCGTGAGGAAGAGTGTGGTGCTGCAATATTAAGGAAAAAAGAACACTTTTTTTTTTTAAGCCAAGAAGGGACTCCATCTGTTCTGAGGTGTTCTGATTTCTTTCGGAACTGGTCTCCCCCCCCCCCCCCGCTTTGTCCACATTCTCCCCCCTCCTCCCTACTGCTGTTTAACCAAGAATGCTACCTCTTCTCATGACACAGCTATTGAACAAGGTATGGGAAGGAATGAGCTCCTTCTAGATTTTTCACAAGGGAATAAGTTATTTTTCATACTCTGTGGACTCAAGACGCATACAAAATCACAAACAGATGCCATCAACCTATGCCCACATGGTGCTGCCAACATTTCTTGTAGGGGATATGTTTTTTTTTTTTTTTTTTTTTTTTTTTTGTATGTGTATGAATGTATTGTCTGCATGCAGGTCTGTGCACCTGTGTCGTGCAATGCCGCGGAGGTCAGAAGAGGGTCTCGGATTCCCCTGGAACTGGAGTTCTCCTGGAATTGGAGTTACAGACGGTTCTCAGCCGCCATGTGGGTGCTGGGGATCGAACCCGGGTCCTCTGCAAGAGCGTCGGTGCTCTTAACCGCTAGGCTATCTCTCCAGCCCGGGATATGTTTTCTGTGTCATCACTGCTTTCAGTGGTGGCCATAGGTCTAATTACCACATCTTACACAGACATATATTGTTCTGAGTCAGGGGCATACATGAGTCTCAGTAGGAGAAATAGGGGAAATGGTATGAGTCAAGCCATGCATTAGGCTTAGCTTGTGAGAATGGATTAGATCAGGATTATAAATCATTGTAAGGTTGATTACATTGTTTTTCCTAAAGGTCGGTTAATTCTGAATGAGCTGGGTACTTCTTGGTGTGTTCTCAAAATAGATGATTACAAGGTTATGCAAAAGTTCAATTTGTAAAGGCTTGCTACAAGAGTCATTCCCAGAAAAGTCATTCCCATAGAAGACATAACTCTGCCCTTGGCAGTGACAGCAAAGCCCAGATTCTTCCAGCCATGAATACAACATGGGGTTATGAATGGTGGTTCAAGGTAGTCCAGAAATACTGTCAAAGTAGTGTTGACTGGATCTTACATGAGAGAAGCAAGGATGATGTGGACCGGCCCCCATCACTGGGCTGCCCTGCCCCACATTGGAGCCCACCTTCTGCTTTCCCTGTAACTGGAATGTCTGCAGCTACTCTGGTGGACTGTGTCATGCTGCCTCAGTTTAGATGTGTTTCTAGGCCAAGCAACCCTTGGTTAATGGAGTCTACCTGAGGGCTGGCTAGAAGGTGACTTCCAGAAGCATGTGAAATATGGGAAGTGGTCCCTATCCCAGCCCCAGTGAGACCTGGCCCGGGGCCTCTCCCAATCTGTCCTGAGCCAGAATCTGAAGAGACCTGAATCCTAGTCTTTGCCTCTCACCACCTTCCACAAAGGAAAAGTGTGTGACATACCATGATAGCTGAGAAGGAACAGAACTGGAAGCAACCCCAGCTCCTAGGACATCTCAGACAGATTGTCTGGACTGTACAGTGCTCACCTCAGGCAGAACACCTGCATCCCTCTCATTCTCAATTTGCATAACCACAACCTTCGCTTTGTGAGCTCCAGTGCCCTGCCTCCTCCACCGACTGCCCTGGGCAGCTGTCTTGGCATGCCTCAGGACCTTGACTCTGTAACTCTCACTGACACTTAGTCATAGCAGATTTCCCATCAAACCCCACTGGGAAATTGTCCTAGAGATTGGGGATTTCTGGGGCAGTCTTCCTATGAGAAGCTTGCTCCTGGGAGATGAAGTGACACTTTTCAATTGTGCGGTCTCATGCTGTCTGTTTTGGGTTTTTTTTTTGGGGGGGGGAGGGCAGTATTAACTATGGGAGCATAATTCACATAGTGAGCATGATCTGAAATGATCATGTCAGATATGGCCTCATTTATATGTATGTTCTCATAGCAAATAGCTTGATGGGATTCCTTCAAAGGCCAGAAGCAGTGTGAACCTATGTTGTGTGAAGCTGGACAGGACCATGGTTGGGGATTCTCCTGTCACATGGCTGAGTTTATCTCTGCCTTGGAATGCCTGGCCTATCTTCCTCCTCCTAGAACGCTCAGGCTCTGATTGAGACCTCTCTTCTTTCCATCCCTGTGATCTGTTACTCAATGTGTAGGAAGCACAGCTGGCGAAAGCGATGCCATTCCTCCATCTGACGAATGCAATGTCCTGTTCTTGGCAATGTTTTCTGAAGAGAACTCTTTGGCCTCCATGGAGAAGGCCAGGGTGAACTTGCCCCAACTCTGTGCAGACTTCTCCTTTTAGATCCCTATAGACCTACATGTGGCCCGTGCCTTGCACCAGTCTCCCTGCAAAGGGGAGAATCCCAGCCCAGCACGTGCTGGGAAGATGGGCGGAGGATTCTTTCTGCTGCCTATTGTAATAGAAAGGCTTGGGGAGGGAGGAGCGTGTGGACCAGACCAGGAGTGCAGCACCCACGGGAAAATAGCACCAGAACTTACCAGACTGTCCTGGTCGGCACACTGTCTAAAGAGGACAGTCACAGGATGCAAGTCACAATCCACAGCACACAGAGCTGAAGCTGAGTCTCTCCCAGGGGGTAGAGGCAGAAGAAAAAGTACAGGGATTTGGTATCACCAGCCTGATGTGTAGGCCTGGTGCCCATGCTCTGTATGCTTTATCCACATTCTCAAACTCTCCTTTCTCATACTTGACACAGTCATGGGTTCGTTTCTTTTGTATGACAATCAGCATTCCATGTAGGGAATGGGAAGGACTGCTCAGAGGTGAGGTCCGTCGCCCAGTGCAGGTACCGACTCCCGAGCGGAGCTCCTCAGACGCCATGCGGATGCTTTTCTGGATGGGCTTCGTATTTTCCCTCTTTCTGGAGCTCTGCTGGGGATACAAGGGCTGCAACTGGAAGTTCACACTTGACAGGACAGTAAGCAACATCTGGTCTCTATCCCTAGGTCCTTTAGCAACATCTCTATCCCTAGGTCCTTTTGCAGAGCCTGCTTGAAAGGAATTCCTTTGTTATGCTAATGAAGTGACTTCTTGGGGCCCTGAGTTTGTGCACAGAGTGAAAAACCAACCAAGAGATGAGATGGCTGTGACTTTGGGCAAAGTGACCTCCAGGGAGGGCAGAAGGCTGGATTATTGCGTCACGTGACAGATGTCATAATCATGCCTACCCGATGATGCCTAGCAAAAAAGACTGGACATCTATATTGGTTAGCTTTTCTTGTCTCTGTGATGGAATTCCCCCTGAAGCAAATTGAGGGAGAGCTCAAGGTATCAGGATATCAATGTACCATGGCATAGTGGTGGGACTGGCTCCTGTCTGTGGCTCTGGTACATGAGTCAGCTGGTCACATTGTGGGGGCGGACAGGTAGCAAAGAGTGTGAAGAGGGCTGGCTGAAGCTCGCAGTCTGTCCCAGTGATCCGGCTCCAGTAGCCAGGCCTCCTGCCCTAGAGGTTCCATAACCTTCCAACACAGCCCTGGGGATTGAGTGTTCAAACACATGGACCTGGGAGGCCACTTCACTTTCAAATTGTAACGCCTAAGCTCAGTGGTGTCCAGTTCCTGGGCTAGGACTATGACATGGCCCCATGTGGAGAGGGTGGGGGAGTTCCAACTCAGGACCTTACTAGATATCATCCATGTGTATATATATATGCCAAAACCTAAATGTGAGTGTAGTGTTTTCCTTGGTTCTATGTGAAATTTATAGTGAAATACTGGATCTGCATAAGAATCCCCAAATATACAGGTAGTCTGAAGGCCACGGAGCCCTCCGTAGTTTCAACTAGTGTCTAATGGAAGGACATTCTGGTGATGGACTTTGCCCTCGATTGTGACACCTTGTTTAATCTGTGTCTTTACTCTGGTAATGTGTCAGAGTTGAACCACGGGAACTCACATGGGGAGAAAAGGATCACTTGTTGTCAGAGAATGGGATTCTCTGGACAATCCTGAGACAGTAAACCATAGTTTGGAAACAGAAAGGTTGAAAGGGTGAGGGATTAACACCCTTGATTTCTGAGTGCCCACTAGGTCACCGTGGTTTATCACAACAGCTGGTAAGGAGTTGCTAAAGTTGAAATCTGCCAGTGGAATTTCGAGATGATGCATACAAGAGCCTGGACTCAGTGCAGTGATTGGACTAGGACGCAGAGTGCCACATACAAGCTCATTGTTATCTGGAAGAGCTGGAAATAAAATTCCAAGTGAGAGCTGGGCGGGACCTTGATGCCAGTCCAAGCTCAGACTGAAGTTCATCTGAGTGACGGATTCAGAATAGTCCACAAATGAAATACTATGCTGCGAGGCAGAAGGAGAATGTCCTGGATCTCTGGTCTCTGAGCAGGGAGTACAGTGCTCAGAGAGTCACTCACAGAAATGACTAAAGCCAGAAAGCACAGTATGGAGAGGCAGCGTCTTCATAAGCTCCCTGAGGAAGCAGAACTTAGGTGGATTGTTAGACTGAGTAACCTAGAGGCTGTATGGAGCTTTGGCTGTGAATGCTGCAGAGGGGGGAAGAATGCTTGGCTTGATACAGGACCCACCCTTCACTGTGAAATGCACACAGTCTATACACAATCCAGAGGCTGGTATTTCTTATCCCCATTTTCCAGATATGAAAGCTGAAGTTGGAAGTGGATGAGAATGACGGAAACGGGGCTTGCTCCTGCACCTCCATGCCTGTCCTCACTCTTGTGCTGCTCAGCAGAGTCCAAGCCCCCTTTCTGTGTTACCAAGGGGAATCCCTGGGGAGCAAACAGCCCGTGAGGACAGCCCATCACTGGTACAGCCTCGCACAGTTACACAGCGTCCAAACCACATGGAAGAAGACCCAGTCAGAAGCTCAGAAGGGAAACCCTGATTTGGGAATCAGAGAGTGAAGTAAAAAGGGGGGTGTTGAATGAAGAATGTTCTGAGAGGAGGAGGGAGCCAGTGCTCTGGTCCCACAGACTCTAAGTGGACACATGGTGATGTACCGTTCAGTGCTCTGGACCCCACAGACTCTAAGTGGACAAATGGTGATGTATCGTCCAGTACTCTGGACCCCACAGACTCTAAGTGGACACACGGTGATGTATCGTCCAGTGCTCTGGACCCCACAGACTCTAAGTGGACACATGGTGATGTACCGTCCAGTGCTCTGGTCCCACAGACTCTTAAGTGGACACATGGTGATGTATCGTCCAGTACTCTGGACCCCACAGACTCTAAGTGGACACATGGTGATGTACTGTCCAGTGCTCTGGTCCCACAGACTCTAAGGGGACACACGGTGATGTATCATTGTATTAGTCACTTTTCTGTTGCTGTGATAAAATCACCACGACCAAGGGAACTTATAAAATGAAGAGTTTATTTGAGCTTATGATTGACAGTTCCAGGGAATCAGAGTCCACTGTGGCGGGAAGCATGGTGGCCGGGGCTGGAGCAGCAAGCTGAGGGTCACATCTCACAATGAGCACAGGAAGCAGAGAGAGAGAGAGATCCTGGAGACCATGAGGCTTGTTAAACTCACTAAGCCTGCCCCCAATGATGTACTTCCTCCAGCATGGCCACACCTTCTAAGACCTCCAAGAACAGTGCCACTAACTGGAGACAAAATGTCTGAATACTTAAAGCCTATGGGGGGACACTCTCATTCAAACCACCACAATTGTCCAGTGCTCTGGTCTCCACAGACTCTAAGTGGACACACGGTGATGTACTGTCCAGTGCTCTGGTTCCCACAGACTCTAAGTGGACACCCTGTGATGTATTGTCCAGACGTCTCAGAAACTGAACTCCAGTACCGTAGACAGCACTGTGCTGGAGACAACACTCAAGGTTTGTCTGGAAAGCATTGTGCCCAGAAAGGACTCCAGCGAGAACGGGCCCCAGTGACTCTGAGATCCTGGCACACAGCAGGCATCCCCGGAAATGCAGCTGATCTCCAACAGACTCCCAGACCCCCACACCTAAGAGTCCCACCCATTTGTAGTCCTCTTCCTGGCTGAACCATGTCAGGCCTGAGTGGTTGACAGATTATGGCGGAAGGGACCCCGGGACTCTCTTGAGGCGAGGTCATGCAAGCGTTGCTCCCTGCTCTCTTGAACCAGCTCCCTGTGGAGCGGAGGTTAAGCCTAACCCTCAGCCCATTCCACATGCTTTTGACATAGTGCATATTGAGCTCCATGTCATGTGACATTCTAGAATTTCTCTTTAAAAAAAAAAGTTTTTTTGATCCATGTGTTCTTGATGTCTTGTTGAACCTCAGAATATCTGGGGATTTTCCAGTCCTGTCTGTGTTCTCTCCACTGTATTTTGAGCTGTCATATATTGTGTGTCTGCACTACAGACTTAGGAAAGTGCTGGTTTAGGGCAATGCTGACCCATCTTCCCTGGGGAATGCACATTCTCCTGGAATGCAGGTTCTCCTGTTGCTCAGCCCAACTGCTTCATAAGTGCTCATTGGATTCAGGTGATAAGTGACATGTCCCCTTCCCATGAGGTTCTGACTGCTTTTTGTCTTTTGCCTTTATCGGTTACTGAGAGGGAAGTGTTGAGTCTTTAACTATAGTAGAGGATCTTCCCATTTCTCTTGCAAAATCTACCCATTTGCCTGCTCTAATTCCATCCTGTAATGCCAGGGCATGCATATCAGGAATAGTATGCTTGGAGAATTGATCTGTTCAAGGACGTGTCAACCCCTGCTTGTCCGTGATAATTCTTCTCATGGTGATGACTGTTGTCTGACTTTATGCATCTGCTTGGCTTACTTTTGAATAGTGTTAGCAAAACAGGCACCTTTCCTCCATCCCTTTACCTTTAGCTTGTGTTTTTATATTTCAGGTTGGCTCTTTTGTACACATGTGCTTAGGTCTTATTGGGGTTTAATTGGTTCTGTTAGTCTCTGATTTCTCATTGACATATTTAAGCCATTCCCATCTAAAGAGATGTCTGAGAAAGAAAACATGTGATTGCACCCCACCCCCCAGCTGAGTCCTTCATGGGCCACTCGTCAGAACAAACCACCATTAACTACAATCCACGTGCACACAGTATGACAAGCAATGACAGACTCAGAATGACAGAAAGATGTGTAGAAACTTTACTGGAGGAAGCTGGTTTTTAAGCTGAGTTTCGAAGGCTATAACAGACATTTACTGTTGAGTGAACCACAGACTCTAAGAACTGGAAAAGACTGTAGAAAACACCTAAGCCACCATTTTACATGAAGGAAAGGGTGGTTGTTGTGACTTAAAGCAGTACTGTAAAGTTCTACGAATAATAGTGCTGGCTGTGAGGCTGGGGCTGCAGGCAGAGGCAGCAGGAGGCAGTCCAGGGAGAGAGTCAGGTCACTACGGGGAGGCGCTCTGACAGGAGGGGACAGGAGCCTACATAGAGGGGGTCAGGACACTTCATCCTGGTGTCACAAGGAAAGCAGACTGGCACATACTGAGACTGTGGATCCCAAGCGCCTCGGTCCCTCCCACGAAGAGGCAATGTCCTTCAGCATGAAAGAGGAATGGCCGCACATCCCAGAGCAGGTGAGGCTGGAGTTGGTCCTGTGATGCAGGCCTTACTAGGAGCAGAAGCAACAAAGAATGCGGGCTGAGGACGGGGAGTCTGCAGATGACCTGAAGGAGCTATGAGGAGGGGGTGGGGTGGGGGGCAGGACAGTCACGCTTCCTCCCAGGATGCAGCAGCTCTGTGAGCTCCCTGCTTCCTCCAGTCCTCCTCTGCTGTCCTTAAGCTGGGCATAGTCCCTGAGCAAGGGAGGTAGCAAGACAGTGCCTGGAAGGCAATGTCACTGCTTGTCTTCTCTGGAGTGGTGACTCCAAAACCCAGTCTGGGGTAGTGCCAGGAGACAGGTCCTCTCACCTTTCTGAGAGTTCAGGAAGCTCCCACTGTAAAGACCTAGATCTTTTCTGTGTGAATCATCATTGTTGCTGTTTACTGCATCAAGCACCTTCCATGTTTTTGCCCAGGGTCTCTTCTGGGAAACCAGAGAAATGTAAGAAGTAGACTGGGAGTCCTGCCTCTCTTTCCAAGGGGACATGGGTGGTGGCTTCAAGCGGGATGGGGCAGGACCTCCTGCGAAGTGGTGGGAAACCTCGAGTTGAGGACATGGGTGGTGGCTTCAAGCGGGATGGGGCAGGACCTCCTATGAAGTGGTGGGAAACCTTGAGTTGAGTTGTGTACTCGGGATGGCATTTCACAGGGACAGGGTGCATATAGAGTCAGATTCTGGTTAGCGTTGTCTTCGGGGCTCTCTTACAGAGCTCCAGCCCTGGGAAGGGCGGATCAGGCTGCCACTGAGCAGGAGGAACTTAATGCTGAATGTGCAGCCCCACTGAATTGGAGCCCCTTCTCTGACGGGCCTGCTGCTCTGTTCCCAGTGCTGTCTCCTGTTTGGCCTTCCCTTTCCCTCATTCTCCCAGGGCTCTGAACACAGTCTTCTCTGTGAAGGGGCTTGGACATACCTGGGTGTTGCCTGTTGCAAGCCTACAGCATTTCCCTCCTCTACTAGAGATAGATACAGTATGCCCAGAGCCCTGGCTGAGCTGCAGGGAATCCTGGAATTGAGATATGAGATGACCCCTAGTAGCCTCTTGCAAAGGCAAGGCCTGCAGAATGCAGTAAGGGCCCCAGAAAGGAAGTCAAGGTCTGTAGGATCCTGGAGTCGAGTCTAGGAAATGCATTAGCAAACCTGCCGTACAGTACGACTGGATCCTGACTGGATCCTTGAGATGTCCCGGGAATGAGCAGAGCAGCTGTGGGATTCCAGCTCACCAAGAGAATCTGAAGCACCGTGAGCATGCTCAGGGCAGCTGGGCCCTTGGGCAGGTCCTTGGACTCTTAGAGCCTGAGCAACCAGAAGAGCAAAGGTATCCGGGACAGAAGCAGGTGGAGTGTGACCTCTTACTGCTCGAATTTAATATTGGCTCATGGCTGGGATGATATTTGGAATGTGTGAGCAAAGGAGTAGTAGTAGGTGTGCACAGAGCACACTGACCAGGCCTGTGTAACAGATTCCTAAGGAAACACTGGGCTCCAAGGTTTATGCACACATGCATACAAGTTGTGGAGTGAGAAGCCAGAGGGACTGGAGTTCTCCAAGACTGTGCATCCTCCCCTGGTTCTTTGAGGCCTCTGATCCCCTCTGAGGATGGCGGCTGGGCTGGGCTGGGCTGGGGTCTCCCCGAGGGCTCTGAGCTAGAGAGCAGGACTGGACTTTTCTTCCCTGCTCCAAATTCAGAGCTGCGGGTGCCATTTAGGAATAGTCCACTCAGCAGAGGGCAAGGCTGGCTGAGCAGCTCCTGCAGGGCGGCAGCTTTGGGGACAGGCCTGGGTATCATCCTGCCCTGGCCCTGGGAACACTGCGGGGGCAGCTGCTGAGAACAAAGGAGTGGACAACACTCAGCGCTGGGGCAGCTGAGTTGTGACCAGGACAGGCTGGGGAGGGACACGCTAACTCTGTGACGTTGCAGTTCTTTGAACCGAGAGCAATAAACTCTCAGGTCCTCACAGAAACCTTTGCAAAGGCTGTAGCTGCTTTTTCCCTAGATGCAGGAGCACTGCACACTGCGGTGTGACTGCAGTTAGTGCCCTGTGCGCAGGTCGTTATGAGATGTGAGCTGCTTTTAGCAGATGGCTGGGAACAAGGGAGCTTCAGAGTGCCACTTCATCCTTCCAGAGTGTGCACAGTTAATGAATTATACATCACTTTCAGATACTCTTTGAAAACCCCTCTCTCCTCAGATCTCACCTGATGCTGACAGGTTGGTACAGGGCAGAATGGGACTCCTCCCTGCATTTCATGTATGCCACCTGCCGCACAAGAGTGAGTCGCAGAAATGCCTTCTGCCATTTCCAGTAAATTATATTAATTTCTCCTTCAAGTTTCCATTTGTTCAAGAAAAGCATCCATTCAGTCCTGGGGATTTTTCTGGCCTCACAGGTTTAAAGGTTTCGGGCTGGAGAGACAGCTCAGTGCTTAAGAGCACTGGCTCCTCTTGCAGAGGACCCAGGATCATTTTTTGTACTTATAAGGCTGGCTCACAAGCTTTTGTTACTTCAGTTCCAGGGGATCTGATGTCCTCTTCTAGTCTCCGTGGGCATTGCCTGATATGAGTGCACTTACATACATGTAGGCATAATACTCTTACATGTAAAAAAATTTAAAATAAAAGTTTCATTCCAGAGTGAACTCTTCTTCCTTGGTCTCCATTCTTAGTTCCCGTGGTTCAGTTGGACTGCTGCTGGGTCCTCCTTGGTCTAGCATGACCAGCAAGCCTGTGCTCAGACTGCCCTTGGCAGTGACCATCTCATGGATGCATTACTTGAGATAGGTCTCTGCCGGACAGGAGCAGGGAGGCCTCTAATAGGATATCAGGCTTCTCTGTGGGTTCCTCACACTGATCAGAAACTGGAGCTGCCCTTCTAGGCCTCTGCAGGCCTGGCTGCGTCTGTGAGGCTGCTGTGCTCTGAATGGTCCCCCAAAGTGCATGTGTTGAAATCCTGATCCTCAGTGCAACAGGGCTGAGGAGTGGGATGTTTCTGACGGGGTTCTCTCTTGAAGATGCTTTAGTAGTGAGTGGAAGACACTGGCTGTGGGAGTGGGCCCCGTGTTTTGGGGGGGTTGTCATGAAAGCAGACTTCACTCTCTCTTGTCCCTTGCTTGCCTGTTGACACAGGAAGACATAATCAGCAGGTCTAGTGAGATGACTGTACCTTGGTATTGGACTTTGGAGCCTCTGGACTTAAGAAATTAATGTGTTTTCCTCATAAAAAACATAGTCTCTGGTCGTCTGTTACAGAAGCACACAACAGACTGAGAGGAGGACAACAACAACAACAACATTCAGAGGCCCTTATGCAAAAAGCAGAGAAAGTATCACAGAAGCTCAGATGTGAGCCTTTTCTTAAAACACACACATACCCACGTACACCCCCCATGCACATATAAAATGTACACAGCCTGGCATAAGTGATTAAGATACACGAAAAGCAAATTTTTTTAAAATTTATTTATGGGGCTGGAGAGATAGCCTAGCGGTTAAGAGCACCGACTGCTCTTGCAGAGGACCCGGGTTTGATCCCCAGCACCCACATGGCGGCTGAGAACCGTCTGCAACTCCAATTCCAGGAGAACTCCAGTTCCAGGGGAATCCGAGACCCTCTTCTGACCTCCGCGGCATTGCACGACACGGGTGCACAGACCTACATGCAGACAGTACACTCATACACATACAAAAATAAATAAAATTTAAAAAAATTAAAAAAAAATTATTTTTATCAAATCTAGACCCGTGTCCCCCCCCATCCCCCCAACCCACCAGAGCTCATGCATTCTGCCAAACATTGCTTTTCATTCTTTCTCAGTCTTTCTCAATATTCTCCATGTGGAAGTTGACTGTTTTGAGAGAGAAGTTCACTTTTCAGTTAGTTCTTCGATGCAGTCCTTTCTTTGTTGTTGTTTCCAATATGATCACTCCCAGCTGCTTTGGACCAAAGCTCAAGGGCCGTGCACAAGAAATACTTACAACTAGGTAATTGGCACTAGCATCCACAGATGAGGGATACCATTCGTCATTTGTTTTTCTGGGACTGTGTTACTTCACTTGCATGATGTCCTCTAGCTCCAGCCATTTTCTTGCAAAGCTCATGATGTCGTCTTTCTTTACTGCTGCATAGAACTCACATTATTTAGATGTAGACATTTTCTCTAACCACTCATCAGTTGAGGGGCATTTGGGTTTGTTCCAGCTCCTTGCTTTTGAAGAGAGCTGAATAAACATGGCCGTGCATGTATCTCTGCGGTGGGGTGAGTCTTGAGGGTACGTGCCTATGAGTGGTATGGCTGGGTAGGTGGCAAGTTCATTCCAAGTCTTCCAAGGTTCTCCACACTGCTTTCCATAGTGGCTGCATGAGTTTACATTCCCACAGCGGGGGATGAGTCCTTCCCTTTCCCCACAACCTCCAGCATTGGTATCATTTGTTTTCTTGATCCTACCAGTCTTATTGGAGTAAGATGATATCTTAAAGTGGTTTTTGATTTGCATTTTCTTCAATGATTAGTGATGTTGGAACACTTCTTAAGGTGTTTCTCAGCCATCTCAATTCTTCACTTGTGAAATCTCTGTTCAGCTCTTTGCTCCATCTATTGAGTGGGTCATTTGTTTTCTTCTTTGTTTTTTGAGTAGTTTATAATTCTGGAATCAATGCTTTGTCAGATGTTTCTGTGGTAAGGTTTCCTCCTACTCTGTGGGATTTCTCTTCACTTCCTTGATTGTTTCTTTTGATGTGCAGAAGCTTTTGAGTTTATATGAGGTCCCATTTGTCAATTTTTGACCTTAATTCTTACACATTGCTGTCTGATTTAGGAAGTCTTTCTACTCCTGTCTTGTAGTCTGCTGCCAACTTTTTGTTTTATTGCCTTCAGAGTTTGAGGTTTTCTGTTGAGGTTTGATCCATCTGGAGTTGACTTTTGTACAGGGCAAGAGGTAGGGGTTTAATTTCATTCTTCTACAAGTGGTGATCCAGTTTTGCCAACACCACTTGCTGAAGATGCTGTCTTTTCTCCATTGTGTCTTCTTGGCCCCCTTGTCAAATATGAGATGGCTGAAATTGTATGTGCTCAGGTTTGGATCTTTGGTTTTGTTCCATTGGTCAACAGGTCTGTTTTTGTGCCAGTACCAGGCTGTTTTATGACTATAGCCCTGTAGTATAGTTTGAAGTCTGGTATAGAGATCCCTCCTGTGTTGCTCTTTTTGCTCAGGGTTGTTTTGGCTATTCGGGGTGTGGTGGTTTGAATGAGTGTCCCCCATATGGTTTAAGTATTCAGACATTTGTTTCCAGTTAGTGGCACTGTTCTTGGAGGTCTTAGAAGATGTGGCCATGCTAGAGGAAGTACGTTATTGGGGGCAGGCTTAGTGAGTTTAACAAGCCTTTAAGGATTTTGTCTTTGTTTTGGGTGTCTAGCATTTTAACTATGATGTGACGTGGAGAATTTCTTTTCTGATCTTGTCTGTTTGGAGTTCTATGTGCTTCTTGTATTTGTATTGGTTTGTCTTTTTTTATTTTGGGGAAGTTTTCATCTATTATTCTGATCAATACCATTCTCTTGGGATTCTTCTCCTTCCTCTATTCCTATGGTGCAGAGGTTTGATCTTTTCATAGTGTCCCACAGTTCCTGGTTGCTCCACTTTTGTGTATTTTTAAATATTTCATAATCTTTCCTTAAGGTTTTTAGTCGTTCTGTGTTATCTTCCAGGTCTGGTATTCTTTGTTTTGCTTCCTCCATTCTGCTTCTGAGGCTTTTTCCATTCCTTTCCTCTTGATTGGATGAGTGTTTGATTTCCTTTTTCATTTCCTCTTCTGAATTCTTTAGTATTTCTACTTCTTTCTGGAGCTTCTCAATCTCTTCCTGTAGCTCTTTGCTTCACTGGTTGGTTTCCTTATCTTTTTCAGAATGGGATCTTTTCAGTGTTTCTACTTCCTTCCAGAAGTTTGTTTGTCATTCTCTCTCTCTAGGTCCCTCTTGAGTTCTTCATTCTCTTAGGTCTTTGATTTGCTCTTTATAATCTTGTAGTTCTTTAAATATGTTCCCAATTGTGTTTCTGATATCTGTGTCCTGGGGCATCCCCAGAGGGATCCCACTGTAGGAATCTTCCATAGGGTTGGTAGAGCTTGGTGCAGGATTATCCTGTCCCTTTCCCGTGTTGTCTCTTCTTCGTGTTCCTGGCATATGGGCTTCTCCTTGCCTGTATTCCAATGTGAGTTCCTCTTCACTGTGTTGAAGGCTTGTTTGCCTCCTTCAGATGCCTTCATAATCCCAGTTGGCAGGGGTGGAGGGGTGGGGGGGGTGTCTCTTTAGCCCTTGCCCCAGTACCTGAGCTTCAGCTGGTCTCAGGATATCTCAGATCTCAAGACTCACACAACCCTACCTTTAATACCAGCTGGGAGGAGTTATCTGCCCCCATAGCCACGAAAGCCAATTAAGCCAAAGACAACTGGATTAACGGATTAACTAGGTTAAGTCAATCAACAATCAGCCTTTCTGAAGCACCCAGTTTGTACCTACCTTCCTGTGCTTCAGCTGGTCTCAGGAGATCTCAGATTGAGACTCCCTTCTTGAGGGACTCTAGACTCATCACCTTGTCAGTTAATTCTAACTAGGACAGACCCCCTTAAACCTGCTGCTGGCCAGAGGGTCTGACCTGAGCCTGGTGGATTTCAGGAGATAAGGCCAGTGGAGTGTTGGGAGCTGGTGTGTGCATCCCCTTTCTTAGCACATATTTCTCTGTGACTCCTGCCCTGCTTCCAAGGGGCTCAAGGGGCTGTTGGGTATAAGGCTGTCAATGGCATTGTCTTAGGGTTTCTTTCAGTCTCAGAATTCAAGAAGTAGATGAAGAATTTGAATGAGAAAGTTGACTGAAGGTGTCCTTAGCACTCTTTTTCAGAAGGACCCAGAAGGACCAGCAGGCAACCCACCAGCCCATTTTATAACTTCTCCTTGCCTAAGGTGTCCATAAAACCAAGTGTAGACAAAGAGGCTAAAGAAGATGCTGCCCAAAGACCTGAGAGTGCAGAGGGAGAGGGTCCACTTGTCACCCACCATTTAGTACTCATGAGAAGAACTCTGTCTCCAGGTTTGTGTCATATCTGAGAGTAAGCTATGTTTTCGTAGATTTCTCACATTGTGGGACAACATGAAACCCAAACCAAGGGTCGCATACACAATCTCCAACAGACGTCAGCATTCAGTCAAGTGTAGAGGTGTCTGACAGAACCACGACAATCACGGTTTGTGGAAAGGATTGTTTTCAACACAAAGTTGCTCTGTGTTTCAATGTGAAAATTCAGAGAAGTCGGGAAACTAATAAATGGGCATTGAGGGGGCAGGGAGGTTTCCCTGGGAGGGGTGGTGGAAATTCAGTGATATAAGGGGGGGGGACAGGGATAAAGTAGATAGGGTTAAATGGGGTGGGGAATGGGAAGGCAGGGACAAGGGCAGAGTAGGGGGATGGATAACACTAAAAACCTTTGGAAACAGCCATATGGAAACCTACCACTGTAGAATCTTCTTAAAGTATATACATATACATTGTAAAAAGAGATTAAAAGGAAGACAGGTGGATCTCTGTGAGTTTAAGGCTAACCTGGTCTACATAGCAAGTTCCAGGCCAGCTGGGGCTACAGGGAGACCCTGTCTCAAAAACCCTCACAAAACCACAAAACAACAAAAAAAAGGGGGTTAAAAGTATTTATAACAGGAGGACACGGCCCCTACTAGACACCACAGGCTAGCAAAGTAAAAGCCCAATGCCAGGAATAGGCTCCCTCTCTTGAGGCTGTTGACCAGGAATCCCAGAGGTCCTCAAACATACTGGGCCATTGCCTTTGTGGTTGGCTGCCCACCAGGACTTCATGGTAAGACCCTATGGCTGGAGACACTACATACATGAGCTATAGAATAAGGAAGGAAAAAATGAAGCTGGTGCTGATTTCAGAGCCTCATCTCTACTGGCTGGCTTTCAGAGTGCTGGAAGGTGCTATGGATATGACTAGAAGGAAAAAACTAATCAGCCTTAGCTGTGAATTAAAACGGGCCTGGAAAGATATGTCCACTGGTGCGATAGCAGCATGAGTATTACTTTCAAATTGGATTTAAGATCTGCTTCCTAGGCTGGAGCCCATATCTGACATTGATCTCAGACTTAGGAATCAGAGGGTAGATGGGTCACAGGGCATAGGGGAAAGCCCAATACTAATGGGAGACCCTGTCTCGAAAAGACCAAAAAAAAAAAAGAAAAAAAAAAACAAAAAAACTGACTCTTAATGACTTACTGTTAGGTATATATCCATAGATAGATGGATAGATTATATACCTATCGGTAGGTAGAATAGATTAATGCATCACTCAGCTCTCACAAGAGAAGTTTCTTTATGCAGCATATGGTGATTAATACAGAAAGCCACAACTGGCCAATGTGTAGAGAGAGCAAGACGGTGCAGAGTGTCCATCCACGAACAGGTCATCTATAACAAATTTCTACCTCTCAGGGCTGAGAGATCATTGTAGGAGTGGGCGAAAAGATTGTAAGAGCCAGGGATAGTGGATGACCTCGAGGAAATGAAGTTTTCCAGATAGCTGGTCAGATACTCAACTCATATGAACTCAGAGCAATGGCGACGGCATTTGGAAGACCAATTCAAGCTCAAACTAGACAAAATCCCAGATTAGACATGGGGGAGTGGGTAAGAAACCCCAATCCTATCTAAGGAACTTTTGACAACCAATGACTGCTGGGAGGAGGATAGGACTCTTGATAGGTTAACCAGGGATAGACCCACATTAAATGGCATTTAAGGGCAGAAATGAGACCCACTATAATAGAGTATGTTCAATTGGAACAGGAGAGCCAGTGAAGGGAGGGCATCTAAACACCTGTTATGAAAGTATAGGGCATGAAAATGGTAAAACTTCAGAAAAATGTATGAAAGATAAATGAATTAATAAATTAATTAAAAAAATACTCTAGCATTTAATATCAATAGACACACTGCACTGATTTCTGTGTCATAAAACAATGAAAGAAGGCAGACATCTTTGCTGGTGGGTTCTTTTCTCTGCCTGTCCATGCTCTCCTGCTGCAGTCCCCAGGGCACCATGGCACCCCGCTCCTCCCAGGAAACCTTTTCCATGCAGTCCTACCCCAGTGCTTAGGCACTTTTAGGTCTTTCTCATTGCTTCTCCAAAACCACTGTGGATAGATGTTCCAATCATTAGAAACACAAATATCAGTAGATCAATCAGTGGAGAGTCTCAACCATTCCTTCCATGCCTCCATTCTAGGATTTGGAGAGGTAGACTTGTGGGAAAGCTTAGTTAGATGGGTTGGATTCTAAGCCAATGGTACCTCCCTGGCCACAACCACGGGCTGGGTTCTAAGCCAATGGTACCTCCCTGGCCACACCCATGGGGTGGAGTGTAATGACGAAAAGATTTAGCATTGGGCACTGAGAATTGAGTCATGATGGATAAAATTTAAGTGGACATGTTGGAATAAACTCTCTGTGTTCGAACCTCAACCCGCCTACACGTGGTATGTTTTCCTGCGTGGGCTTTCCACAGGGTAGTCCTAGGATTAAGTGGGCCCCGCCACGAATCCTGGCGGCAACCCCACATAGACTGACCCTAAGTTTCATGTGCTGGAGGCTTGGCTGGGCAATGTTGAGTGCGGCAAGGCTGAGAGGTGGTAAAACCTTTCAGAAGCGGGCTGCATGGAAGATGATGAGATCACCGGCGGCACCGCCCTAGTGTAGGATTCATGTCGTTTATTCATACTCTGGTTAGTTCCTTTCAGAGTAGCATGTTATACAAAGCAGATCTGATGTCTCCCTGTGCTTCGGGTCCCACCATATGTTCTCTTCCTTTCACATATGTACATGCAAGTGTTGTGATGAGCCAAAATGCTAGTCCCCAAAGTGGCGAGACATTGGCGTTATGCTCAATACCATGTTCATCAACAATTATGAGCTAAATTCTTTGTACAAAGTATTGAGGGTCAGACATTTTATTATAGTCATTAAAATGGATTGATTTTTTTAAATTTTTATTTATTTTTATTGATGCTTTGTGTATTTCATACATCATTTTCCAATTCAGTTCAGGCATATATCCCTTTCCCTTCCCCCCACCCCACCCTACTCAAAATGGATTGATTTTTAATCCCAGCACTTGGGAGGCAGAGGCAGGTGGATCTCTATGAGTTCAAGGCCAGCTTGGTCTACATAGTAAGTTCCAGGTGAGCTGGAGTTACAGGGAGACCCTGTCTCAAAAAGACAAAAAAAAAAAAAAAAAGGAGTAACTTTTGACAGTGCATTACACAAGCTCACACTGCCCTGTCCTTTGGGTTCTCAGACATGCCCTGGGCTCTATGGACTCTGAGGCCTTCGATGAGACATTGCAAATTGTTGTGCCCTTCATTAGAAGAGGAACTGAAGGAGTCACAGTTCAACGCTCTGCTTTCTTTACCCATAGTAGCTCTGACCTCCAAAATACCACACGGTTCCAATTGTGATGGCCAGGTGTTACCTTCCTGGTTCAAAGAACAAACCCAGGGACAGGTATAATAGGATGGGATTTGTTCTCCCTTATAATCTGAGCACTGGAGACACGATAGGTGGCTAGAAGGCTGAGATTTTGAATGTATTTAAGTTATGTGGCTAATGCATTCTTTAGCAGCTGTGATGTTGGGTAGCAAAGAACTATAGTCTAAAGATGAGAAGACTTTTTCTTGAGTCAGGGTCTCTCAGTAGTCCTACCTGACCTGGCACTCACTAAGTAGATCAGGATGGCCTTGATCTCATGGAGATATGCCTGCTTCTGCCTCATGAGTGCTGGAATTAAGGGCATGTGCCACCATGCCTGGATTTTATCTTTTTTTTTTTTAACACAAAAGCATATTTTAAGATATCACAGAATGGTGTTTCTATAAATTCTATATAGTAAATTACATTAAAAAGAAAATAATCGCCCTGCTTAGTGTGCCTGTTTGAAGATTGAATGGTCAGCTTTCTCCCTCTGCCACCTGCCACTTGCCACCATGCCTTCTGCTGTGACAGACTCTAATCCCTCTGGAACTGTAAGCTAAATCAACTCTTCTATAAGTTGGTCAGTGTTTTTATCACAGCAACAGAGTTTTATCACAGTAACTAATACAGAGAGTGGGCTGTCCTGTGAAGAACTTGACTGTGGTTTCTGAGATAAAGGATTATAAGAATTCAGGTGCCATTTTTATACATTTCATTAAGTTTCATTTTCCCTGAGTCATACTAGAAAAGTGCCTGAGTTCCTGGGAGCTCTCTCCAACTGCGGACTCCCGCTTCTATGACTGGCTTGCTGGCTTAGCCTACTACCCCTTGATTGGTGACTTTAACTATCCTGTTAAACTCTGATTGGCTGTTGTACTTATAAAAAAAAACCCTGTCGAGCCGGGTGTGGTGGCACACGCCTTTAATCCTAGCACTTGGGAGGCAGAGGCAGGCAGATCTTTGTGAGTTCAAGGCCAGCCTGGTCTACAATGTGAGTTCCAGGACAGCTGGGGCTACAGGGAGACCCTGTCTCAAAAAGACAAAAAAGAAAAAAAAAAACAACTGTGTAACCCACTCCTTGGGGGCCCACTCCTCCCAGGCTGAGTGTCCGCTGGCGTCATAATTAAACTTTATTTAAACTCCACGTGGTCAAATGAGTGGTCTCTCCATTGGGACAGTATAACACTCTCTTCTGTTGGGGGGGGTACTGGTCCGTGGCTTTTCCTGGAACTGGCAATCCCACAGCCAACACCCACAGGTGCCATGTCCCCAACTGACATTGTCAGTTCTGTCCACTATGAAAGTGTTTCTGTTGCAGACAATCCTCTGCCAGCAGAGTTTACACAAGGACCAGCTGGGAGATGACTTCTGGTCAGCGCGTGAGCCATGGAAATTGGTCTCTGTAGCAAGCGCAGAGACCTTCTGAGCCATCCCACATGAATTCACACGTGGACACACTATTCCACCAATGTGCAATCATCACTGGAAGGGAAGCACAGCTACCTTCAAAGAATACATAGAATATCTGTAGTTCTGCTGCCACACATTCCTGGTCCTCAGTCATAGCAGGAAGCCATGAATCATGGTGGCTGTCCACACCAAGGCCAACATGACACTTGTCACCTCATCTAGACTGTCCTTCGCCAACTCAGTGATTCCATAGTATCTAACACTGTAGGTTCCTTTTGTATTGACCCACAATGACAAAAAAAGTCACTATGAGGTCAAATCACGCTGAGTCCTGTCCACTTTGGAGGATATTAGACACTTAGCTGTGAAAGGGTGGTCAACTCAAGGGAACCCAAAGGCACAGAACAAACCTATTCCTGCCAGCAAATGTGAAACTTTCATTTGAAATGTAGTATTATGTCTATTCTGGTGGGCAAATGCATCTATCTCTACTATGGAGGGAAAGTTCATGTTGTAAATGATACTGACATAGTTTAATGTTGGTGGAGTCAGGTCTCAAGTCATAACATTTCTTTAAAATTCCACCAGCATGGAAAATAGGCACGCTGTGTGTTCTATATGAGTTCAGATAGTCATGTGCTAATAATGTATCTGTAAAACAACCAGAACAAAAAAGCAACATCTATGCTTCATACAAATGCAACAGATCTACTGGGGCATTCAATGGATTCTTCTGATTATCCATGTTGATGGACCAGGTGATCCTTCAAGGAACTATGAAAGGGGACCAAATTAATAGATAACAAAAATTAGACATCTTATCTAGAAAAGACATATCAGAAATTTCTGGCTGCAGTCCAATCAGCAGGGGCAGCACTGCCAATCGCACTGTCGGTGCGGGAGAGAAACTCAGCAACAGGCAAAGGCAAGGGGTAACAGTGTACTATTACAAGCACATTAGTAAAAAAGAAGAAAAAAACAAAAACAAACAAAAAACCCAGTTCATTTGTCCTCAGAGGGATGGGCTTGCCGATTCCTCAGTCTTCTGCATGTGAGGACTAGTCAGCTCTAGAGTGACTACAGCAGGGTTGTAGTTCTCAGTTCCTGCTTGGTCCCCTGGGTTTGTTGGGTCATCTGGGGTTGCAGCTTGATCCCTCTGGATGGTCAGCTTATACAGTGCTGAGAGGTCAGGAACACACACCTAGGCACAGGAATCCAGCTTTACCCTGCTATGGTGGACCTAGGGACTTACCGTGGGTACCTTAACTGCTGTAGGAATGGATAAAGCAACATTAAATGAAGCTCTCCATAGAGGTTTTAAGGGCTGTACATTCCATTTCATTCCTTTACCTGTACCCCATCCCCTGGCTTACAGGGATGGGTACTGGTAGTCAGACTCACAGTTGGTCCTCCCCTGACACAAAGATGTATGGTGGCCAGGGGAGGACCCAGGATCTGCATCTGTTGCCTTAGCGTGGTGTTACACAGTTCCTTTAGGTCCCCCTCTGTGTTCCTAACTATGGGTGAAGGCTGCCCATAAAGAACTTCATAAGGGGAGAACCCTGTTTGTCTAGTTGGAATGAATGGAATTCTTTTTTTTTTTTTTAATTTTATTTATTTCTGTATGTGTATGAATGTACTGTCTGCATGCAGGTCTGTGCACCCGTGTCGTGCAATGCCGCGGAGGTCAGAAGAGGGCGTCGGATTCCCCTGGAACTGGAGTTCTCCTGGAATTGGAGTTTCGGACGGTTCTCGGCCGCCATGTGGGTGCTGGGGATCGAATCCGGTTCCTCTGTAAGAGCGGTCGGCGCTCTTAACCGCTAGGCCATCTCTCCAGCCCCATGAATGGAATTCTTAGTAAAGCAATTGGCAACAATTGTCCCAAGTGTAAGCATGTTTCCTCATACAATTTGTTTACTAGCGGTTTCAGAGTTCAGTTCATACGCTTCATTTCTCTGGGACTCTGAGGGCGACAAGTCATGTGTAGCTTTCAAGTAATTTTTAACCCCTTAGCTTCCAACTGGACCCCTCTTACTACAAACACTAGCCCATTGTCCAATCCTAGGGTGATAGGAATTCCAAACTGAGGAATAATTACTTTCAGGAGGAATCTGGACACTTCCTGAACTTTTTCCATCTGGGTAGGGAAAGCTTCTATCTAGTCTGAGAAGGTGCCCATAAAACCCAATAAGGTCAGTAAAGTCAACAACTAAATTTTCAAACAAGGCCTCTCCAACACTTTGTACCCCTGAAAGCTCTACTCCCTGGTGTGAGTTATTACGGGCAGTTGTTTCACACTGTTCACATACAGATTGAGCCATAGGTCAGAGTTGAGGGACATTAAAATACTGGTCTTAAAGCAGTTTCCAGGGCCATTGGGCCAACGTGAGTTCCTTGATGGAATTGCCTGACAAAATAAGGAATAATTGCTATCCAACCATCCTCAAATCTCCACAGTCCCCTTGGGAGATAATTTCCTTTCTCAGTCTTAAACAGGCAGCCCTCATGCCGTGAATAGTTAGGGTCTCATTTGGCTAATGGGCTGGGAAACAGAGATGCAGTTAAAGCCCCTGATTCTGTCATCCCAGTGAGGTTGGCCTTTCAGTTGCCGTGAGCCACTGTGGCACTCTCTCCAGCACCTAGCACTTCCCTTTTGATCAAGTACCCCACAGACAGTGCATGACTTTGCCGGTCCATATAGCATTTAGAAGCTTGAAGATTTCTCTACCATAGTTTGTGTCCTTTCCCCCTGAGTTAATTAGCCCATTTCTTTATATAAAGCCCTAAGTGCCTGGGGCTTAGTGAAGGCATATTTTGAGTCCATGTAAATGTTAATGCACATCCCTGCTGCCAACTGGAGGCTTTGGGTTAATGCAATGAGTTCTGCCTTTTGTGCTGAGGTTTCCTTTGGAAGGGGCTCTGTCTCAGTGGTTGAGTTCAGTGTTTTCATGGAATACTCAACAAGGAATTTTCCTTATAAGACTTCTCCCATCAGTGAAATACTCAATAACAGGGTCTTTAAAAAGCTGGTCTGTAAGTCAGGCTGGCTGGAAAACACTTTTGATGCAGTCACGATCTAGCTGACCTGGCTCCTTAGGCAGCAGGGTCACTGGCTCCCTGGCTTCAGGGTCCACACTACTTCCAGGTGAATGTGCAGGTTTTCACATTGCATCCCCTGACAGCTGACCATGCTGGCATTATTTAACTAGTATTTTTCCCTATATTCCATTAAATTTAGTACTACATGAGACTCTTGGATTGTCAATTCTTGTCCCATAGTTTAGTGGCCTCTGACACTAAGAGCTGCAGCCATGGGTGCTTATAAACAGGGTGGCAAAGCCCTGGGCAACTGAGTCCAGTTGCTTTGAGAGATAAGCTATCAAGTGATGCCATGAGCCACCTGAGTCAGAACTCCCACTGTGGCACCGTGTGCTCATGCACATAGAACAGCTTTGTTATGTCCGGAAACCCCAGTCCCGATGCACATTAGCAAGAAAGGTCTGTTCAACCTTTTCAAAGGCTTTTGTATCCTTTCTATTGGCTCCTTCCGTATTCCCTTTGTAACCTCATAAAGGGGTTTGGACATGACCGAAAAGTTAGGTATCCGTGTTCTGCAAAAGCCAGCCACCCCAAGGAATTCCCTAACTTGGTGTTTCCACTTCCTCTCTGTGCTTCACTGACATTGCTCTTGAGACAAATGAAACCCCAAATATCTTTTTCTTGGTGTAATTGAGCCTTTTTCCTTGAAACCTGTAGCCTGCTTTCCACAAGGAGTAACTGCACCCTCTTTTCACGCAGTTTTTGTTGTTGTTGTTGATCTGGCCAATAGTAAGTTATCTGCATGTTGGAGCAGCATGCAGCCAGCATAGTTATCTGCATGTTGGAGCAGCATGCAGCCAGCATAGTTATCTGCATGTTTGAGCAGCATGCAGCCATGCTGGTCCGCTGGGAAGGCTTTGATTTCAAATCAATGGCTAGGCGGGTGCTGAAAATGGTTGGGGAGGTTTTAAACCCCCAAGGCAATCTAGTCCATATCAATGGGCCTCTGTCACCAATTTCAGGACTTTCCCATTGGGAAACAAAGATTGGCTGACTCTCTGGTGAGCCCAGCAGATACAGAGGAAGGCCTCTTTAGGGTCTTAAGCATGTAAAGAAGACAACTTCAGCAGGATAAGGGCCAAGAGTGTGTAAGGGTTGGAAACAACTGTGTGTATAGTGACGAGTGACCTGATTTACTGCTCGTCAATCCTGGACTGGCCAGTGATCCTTTGTCCCTGATTTTTGGACTGACAAGAGAGGTATGTTTTAAGGCAACTTGCAAGGTCGGTGGATCCTGTAAAAGGCCTTTGAAGTGCTTTTGAATCCTGATCTGTGCCTCGTGGGGGATGAAGGACTGTCTCTGGTGAGTGGGGCTGGCTCCTGGTTCTAGTTTGATTGTCATTGGGTTGTTTAGAGCCAGCCCCAGGGGACTATCTTCAGCCCATACCCCAGGCACATTGAAGGGAAATTCTGGCCCTGGTTGTAGTTTCTCCGAAAGACTCGAGGTGCCATTCTTCTTCTCAAGGGACTGTAACAATGTGTATATATGTATACAGTGTTCCCTTCAGATTTTCCTAGAGTTGAGTTTGGCCCTGTGAGTTGAAAGTTATTTGGGCCCGGAGCTTTCCCAGCAAGTCTTCCCATAGTAAAGGCACAGGGCTCTCAGGATGACATAGGAATTCATGAATCACTTATGACCCCCTAGGTTACCTCTGTCTAGGTAGCAAAAAGGGGCAATGGGCTGTGTTACTGTGGCTCTCACAGTGGCAGTACACCTTCACAATAAAGAGCCCATGGGCTGACTATGGAATACGTAGCCTCAGTGTCTAACATAAAGTTCAGGGGCCAGTCCCCTACTGTCATTTAGACCAAAGGCTCCTGGGGGCCCAATAAAATGGAGCCTGGTCTATCCTAGTCTTCTTCATAGTTCTCTGCAGTGGCTAAGCCCATGACTTCATCCTCTGGGACCCTACATTGTCTCTGTCTGGGTTGCCACCACCCATGGATTACCCAGCCTCTCTCCCTCCATTCTTGGTGGACTTTGTGAGCATTCTTAGGTCATTGGAGACCTTTGCTTTGCCAATGGTGACAGTAAACACACTAATTCCACCCCAACTTTGCCTCTCAACAGGGTTCTTCTGCCTGTCTGGTTCCCTGGGGGCTTTGGCCCTGATATGGAGGAACCTCCCATCTGTTGTATAAAAATCTTGTGCTGGGCATGGTGGCGCACGCCTTTAATCCTAGCACTTGGGTGGCAGAGGCAGGTGGATCTTTGTGAGTTCAAGGCCAGCCTGGTCTACAGAGTGAGTTCCAGGACAGCTGGGGCTACAGGGAGACCCTGTCTCGAAAAGACCAAAAAAAAAAAAAATCTTGTTATATAACACAGGGCCAGCCTCTACTAGTGCAGTGGTTAGCAGTACCCAGGGCCAGCCTCCACTAGTGCAGTGGTTAGCAGTATCCAGGCCAGCCTGCACTAGTGAAGTGGTTAGCAGTACCCAGGCCCAGCCTCCACTAGTGCAGTGGTTAGCAGAACCCAGGGCCAGCCTCCACTAGTGCAGTGGTTAGCAGAACCCAGGGCCAGCCTCCACTAGTGCAGTGGTTAGCAGAACCCAGGGCCAGCCTCCACTAGTGCAGTGGTTAGCAGAACCCAGGGCCAGCCTCCACTAGTGCAGTGGTTAGCAGAGCCCAGGGCCAGCCTCCACTAGTGCAGTGGTTAGCAGAGCCCAGGGCCAGCCTCCACTAGTGCAGTGGTTATCAGAGCCCAGGGCCAGCCTCCACTAGTGCAGTGGTTAGTAGAACCCAGGGCCAGTCTCCACTAGTGCAGTGGTTAGCAGAACCCAGGACCAACCTCCACTAGTGCAGTGGTTACCACATTTACTCTTTTTCATCCTCTGTTCTGCCTTACATCTGACCTCTTTGTTCCCAATAAACAAAATTTTCATGGCTACCTCTAATAATTAGCTGGCTTTCAGGCCAGTGATGTCTTCTTTTTTTTTTTAATTGTATTTATTTTTTTGTGTATCAATGTACTGTCTGCATGTAGGTTTGTGCACCTTGTCGTGCAATGCTGCGGAGGTCAGAAGAGGGTCTCGGATTCCCTTGGAACTGGAGTTCTCCTGGAATTGGAGTTATAGACGGACCTCAGCCGCCACGTGGGTGCTGGGGATCGAACCCGGGTCCTCTGCAAGAGCAGTCGGTGCTCTTAACCACTAGGCCATCTCTCCAGCCCCTAGGCCAGTGATGTCTTCTAACTTTTGTAGTTTGTGCAAATATCTCTCTGAGCCTGAATAACAAAGACCACATTTACTGTCTGCTGATTCTCAGCTGCCTATGGGTCAGAGCGGGTGCTGAGGCAGAGCACCTTACACAATCTCTCATAAAACTGACCTGGGCTCTCCTCAGGTTCCTGGTCCACATCTGAGAATTTTTTTTCCTGTGTTCATGGCTTTCCCCCTCCTTTCAAAATGTCATTTATAAGGACTTCTTGGTAGCATTTAGGTCTCTGCAACCCTGTGTCATTTTTAGGGTCCTGACAGGGCTCCTCCTTGGGAACTGAGCTTGGATATAAGTTGAGGTCTTGTTCATGTCAGGTGGGACACATTCCTCCAGCTACTTTAAAGGTGCCCATCCTAAGGTTACTTTCTATTGCTGTAATAAAAACTCTGACCAATGGGCTGGAGAGATAGCCTAGCGGTTAAGAGCGCCGACCGCTCTTACAGAGGACGCTGGTTCGATCCCCAGCACCCACATGGCGGCTAAGAACCGTCTGAAACTCCAATTCCAGGAGAACTCCAGTTCCAGGGGAATCCGATACCCTCTTCTGACCTCCGCGGCGTTGCACGACACGNAAAAAAAAAAAAAAACTCTGACCAAAACCAACTTGGGAAGGAAAATGTTTATTTGGCTTACATGTCTAGATCACAGATCATCCTTGAGGAAGCCAGAGCAGGAGCTCAGGGCAGAAACCTGGAGGCTGGAACTGAAGCACAGACCACAGAGGACACTGCTGATTGGCTTGCTCCCCTGGCCTGTTCTCAGCCTGTTTTCTTATACAAACCAGGACCACCTGCCTGGGGTGGCACCACACGTGTTGAGCCTGGCTCTCCTGTGCCACTTAATCAAGAAAATTCCTCATAGACATGACCATATTGATAAAGTCCTCAGTTACGGTTCCTTCTTCCCAGGTGTGTCCAGTTGACCACTAGCCCAGTATTCCAGCACATTTCCTCAGCATTAACTAATGGCAGGAAGAGCTGACAGCAATCTGCCCATCTGGGACTATGGGTTTGAATGGTTGGCTACATTGAGTCATACAAGGCCCAGCTTTCCCCATGAAAGAAGGCACATGATTTTTCCAATGTATGAGGTCAATGGTAGAGAAAAGCTGATAAAGGTGTACTGGGTTTCCTGTGCCTGTCCTTCCTGGTCATAGTAGGAGAGCCCTTGGGCTTCCTTCAGTGATAACTGTAAGGCACTTTGGAAGCCCCTGTAGTAGGGGAACTGTTGGTCTGACTCTCCTTCCTTTTCCCCACCAGAGTGTAGGCAATTAAAATCAGAGCCTCTGGTTGCAGGGGTGGGGGGTGTCCTGGTGAGGGAGTTCCTGGTAACCTTGAGAGGGAACAAACTCCAGGGGAGTAAATCTCTGATGAGGCCTTGGCTGCAACAGGGGCAGGTGCCAGTGTGGCTGAAGCTGTAGCTGCTGCAGGTGGTATGGGTGGCAGTGGAGAATACACAAGCACGTAAGTTTGGTGGAATCTCTTTTGGCTTCTCAAACAAAATGGACTTCTTGGGGTTCGGCCTATATTTTGAAGTTGCTGTTCCTCTAGCCAGCATGATTCTACAACTTTCCTCTAGAAAAGTCTGTAACCATTATGGGTGAGAATGGACTATGTCCTGCCAGCAACTAAAATAGGGAACTGGTCCAGGGTAACCTGGGTGGGTTCCCTGCAACAATCCATTAAAAATTATTTTATGCCAGGCGTGGTGGCGCACGCCTTTAATCCTAGCACTCGGGAGGCAGAGGCAGGCGGATCTTTGTGAGTTCAAGGCCAGCCTGGTCTACAGAGTGAGTTCCGGGACAGCTGGGACTACAGGGAGACCCTGTCTCGAAAAGACCAAAAAAAAAAAAATTATTTTATGACCACATACTGGGACACAGAAGAAACCTCCACAAATACAAAAAGATTGAAATAATTTCATGCATTCTATCAGACCACAGTGCAATAAAGCTCAACATCAACACCAGGATAAGCCCTACTGCCTACAAGAACACATGGAGACTAAACAACACACTCTTGAATAATGAATGGGTCAAGGAAGAGATAAAGAAAGAAATAAAAGCATTCCTGGAACTGAATGACAATGACAATACAACACAACAAAACTTATGGGATACCTTAAAAGCAGTCCTAAGAGGGAAATTTATAGCCCTGGGTGCCTACATTAGAAAAACAGAAAGAGCACAAGTGAATGATCTAACACTACAGCTAAAAGCACTTGAGAGGCAACAACAGATGAACCCTAAACGCAACAGACAGGAAGAAATAACAAAAATCAGAGCAGAAATCAATGAAATAGAAACAAAGAAAACAATACAAAAAATCAATGAAGCCAAAAGTTGGTTCTTTGAAAGAATAAACAAGATAGACAGACCTCTAGCCCAGTTAACAAAAAGAAAGAAGGAACAACTCCAAATCAATACAATCTGTGATGAAAAGGGAAATATCACAACGGACAAGGAAAAGATCAAGAAAATTATATGGGAATATTACAAGAACCTATATTCTACCAAGTTTGAAAATCTAGAAGAAATGGATGAATATCTGAAATCCTGGGAATCACCAAAGCTTGGCCAAGAGGAGACCAGCAGCTTAAACAGACCCATAACATATGAAGAAATAGAGGATGTAGTAAGAAGCCTCCCAACTAAAAAAAGCCCAGGCCCAGACGGTTTCACAGCAGAATTCTATAAAACATTTCAAAAAGACCTACAACCATTATTTCTGAAACTGTTTAGAAGTATACAATCAGAGGGAATTCTCCCAAATTCCTTCTATGAAGCCAACATCACTCTATTACCAAAACCAGGCAAAGATACAACTAAAAAGGAGAATTATAGACCCATCTCCCTCATGAACACAGATGCCAAAATTCTAAACAGAATACTGGCAAATCGCATACAGACCCACATCAAGAAGATCATCCATCATGACCAAGTTGGATTCATACCAGAGATGCAGGGATGGTTCAACATACGAAAATCAATAAACATCATCAAACACATAAACGGAATCAAAGACAAAAACCACACCATCATCTCAATTGATGCTGAAAAAGCCTTTGACAAAATCCAGCATCCCTTCATGCTTAAAGTCCTAGAAGGAATTGGATTGGAGGGATCATTCCTCAATGTAATCAAAGCCATATACAGGAAACCCACAGCCAATATCATCCTAAATGGGGAAATGACGGAAACATTCCCTTTAAAGGTAGGAACTCGGCAAGGCTGCCCCCTATCACCACTCCTCTTCAATATAGTGCTTGAAACACTTGCTAGAGCAATAAGGCAAGAAAAGGATATTAAAGGAGTACTAATTGGAAAAGAGGAAGTCAAACTATCCCTATTTGCTGATGATATGATTGTTTACTTAAGAGATGCAAAAAACTCCACCAGAAAACTCCTAGAAACGATTAACAGCTTCAGCAAAGTGGCAGGATACAAAATTAACCTTAGAAAATCAATGGCCTTTCTTTACACCAAGAACAAGCAACTGGAGAAAGAATTCAAAGAGACCTTCCCACTCACAATAGCCTCAAAAACAATAAGATACCTAGGAACAAACCTAACCAAAGACACCAAAGACCTCTACAACAAAAATTTTAAACCCTTAAAGAAAGAAATTGAAGAAGACCTCAGAAGATGGAAAAACCTCCCATGCTCATGGATTGGGAAAATTAACATTGTAAAAATGTCCATTTTACCAAAACTCTTGTATAGATTTAATGCAATCCCAATCAAAATCCCCAAGAGTTTCTTCACAGGCTTGGAAACAAAAGTTCTTAAATTCATTTGGAGAAACAAAAGACCCCGAATAGCCAAATCAATCCTGAGTGAAAAGAGCTACACAGGAGGGATCTCTATACCAGATTTTAAACTATACTACAGGGCTATAGTCATAAAAACAGCCTGGTACTGGCACAAAAACAGACCTGTTGACCAATGGAACAAAACCGAAGATCCAAATCTGAGCACATACAATTTCAGCCATCTCATATTTGACAAGGGGGCCAAGAAACCACAATGGAGAAAAGACAGCATCTTCAGCAAGTGGTGTTGGCAAAACTGGATCACCACTTGTAGAAGAATGAAATTAAACCCCTACCTCTCACCCTGTACAAAAGTCAACTCCAGATGGATTAAAGACCTCAACGTGAAACCCCAAACTCTGAAGGTGATAGAAGAAAAAGTTGGCAGCAGACTACAAGACATAGGCGTAGGAAAAGACTTCCTAAATCAGACAGCAGCTGCACAAGAATTAAGGTCGACAATTGACAAATGGGACCTCATCAAACTCAAAAGCTTCTGTACATCAAAAGAAACAATCAAGGAAGTGAAGAGAAATCCCACAGAGTGGGAGGAAACCTTCACTGCAGATACATCTGACAAAGCATTGATTTCCAGAATATATAAACTACTCAAAAAACAAAGAAAAAAGAAAACAAATGACCCGCTCAATAGATGGAGCAAAGAACTGAACAGAGACTTCACAAGCGAGGAATTAGAGATGTCTGAGAAACACCTCAAGAACTGCTCAACATCACTAATCATTAAGGAAATGCAAATGAAAACCACTTTAAGATATCATCTTACTCCAATAAGACTGGCTAGGATCAAGAAAACAAATGATACCAAGTGCTGGAGAGGTTGTGGGGAAAGGGGAACACTCATCCACTGCTGGTGGGAATGTAAACTCGTACAGCCACTATGGAAAGCAGTGTGGAGAACCCTTGGAAGACTTGGAATGAACTTGCCACCCGACCCAGCCATACCACTCCTGGGCATGTACCCTCAAGACTTACCCCACCACAGAGATACATGCACGGCCATGTTTATTTCAGCTCTCTTCACAATAGCAAGGAGCTGGAACCAACCCAAATGCCCCTCAACTGATGAGTGGATAGAGAAAATGTGGTACATCTACACAATGGAGTTCTATGCAGCAGTAAAGAAAGATGACATCATGAGCTTTGCAGGAAAATGGCTGGAGCTAGAGGACATCATGCTGAGTGAAGTAACACAGTCCCAGAAAAACAAATGAAGAATGGTATCCCTCATCTGTGGATGCTAGTGCCAGTTACCCAGTTGTATTTCCTGTGCATGGTCCCTTGAGCTTTTGTCCAAAGCAGTTGGGAGTGATGCATATTTGAAACAACAACAACAACAACAACAACAACAGAAAGGACTGCATCAAAGAACTGACTGAAGCAGTGAACTTCTGCTCAAAACAGTCAACTTCCCCAGGGAGAATATTGAGAAAGACTGAGAAAGAGATGAATAGCATGTTTGGCAGAATGCATGAGCTCTGGAGGAGTGGGGGGATGGGGGGACACAGGTCTAGATTTGATAAAAATATATGTATAAATAAATAAATTAAAAATTATTTTATGTACTTGAGTGTATTGCCTGCATGTATGTAAGTGCAACCATGTCATGCAATGCCCAAGAGGTAGAGAAGAGCATTGGATCCCCTGAAACTGTAGTTAGCCACCATGTGGGTGCTGAGAATTGAACCCACATCCTCTGCAAGAGCAACTAGCACTCTCAATCACTGAGCCATCTCTCCAGTCCCACCCCCCCCACAATAATCTTGAACAGTTTATATCATCTCCTTTTCTCATGGTCCTTCCGTGGGCCATTCCACCCCCAAATTGCCTAGTGAAGTTCACAGAATGCTAAGAATTTGGGGGTACAAGTTTGGCACCACAATTTCCTATGTCCTTTCTTAAAATTCACCATGTGTTCTAAGGGGGTACATTTACCCTGTATGCCACCCATGTCTTCCCTCTAGCAGACGACAATTACCAGGAAGGAAAGGGAAGGGCTGAACTTTCACTTGGTCTGTATCTAGGCACATTTCTTCCAGAGCTACTTCAGGTGCCTCTTTAAGTCAATAAATATCTCTCCAAAGACAGCCAACTGAACCTGTGAGGTTTACCTCAATATTCGCATCGGCCCTTCCTGTCCATCTCATACACACACACACACACACACACACACACACACACACACACCCCTACCTCTAGCTGTCTGCCCAGCACACAGTATCCTAAAATCACTGTGGAAATGTGTTTGTGTCTTTCCTGGGAGATGACTCAGGCATTTCTAGGACTTTGAAGGGTGACCAGACCTTCCTTCTACTCACTGGAGCAGGCTCTAGAACCAAATTACCAAATTGTGGTGGGTGCTTCCCTGAACTGGTTTCTGGGCCCACCAGGTCCTTTGTGCTTCTGAAGTCTGTGCCATGGCACATCAGGAGGGTGAATCTATGGATGAACTAATCCATTGGCGCCCAGGTGAGTACCACTCTGTGGAACCTGACACTGGTGGTACAGTTCACCATCTCTAATCTTGGAGTTACGTCCCCTCAGAATGTAGTACGTACTCTGAACAGAAAATGGGATCTTCAAGTGAAGCACACTGGAAGCAGTTTGTGTGTGTGGGGGGGGTAGGGTCCCCCTGGCACAGGAAGCAGTTTTTATGAGCCAGCATAGGCCCCTTGAGATAGTTCACTAAAGCAGGGCCCAGCACAAAGAAACAGTCTTTTATACTTTTTTGCTTTCTTGTCTCCTATAGACAACAGTATACACATTTTTATTGCCACTTTAAAATATTGTAAGAGGATATAACAATGGCAGGGGTGTGAGGGAGGATGGGACAGTGAGCAAGGGCTGTTAGGTTATGGCGCCCGCCCTGAAATAGACAGGTTAGGAACTCCAGGACAGGTCTTACTTCAAGGTAGCCAAGGATGAACTCAATGGGAGAAGAGCCAGCCCCAAAGGCATTTAGCCAGAACATTTAAGGGTGGCTAGGTGATAATTGAGGTGAGGGGTTGGGGAGAAGGGGTGTTAGGTTGCTGGTTGCCACCTTCTCAAAGAAAAGCAGAAGGTTGCTTAAGACTACTCTGTGATGGCTGCTGTTCCTCGGGCAAAGCTGAGCTGGTAGAGTTGTTCCTTGGTGCTGGCTGGAATGTTGGCCATGCATTTCAAATGGATTCCGGGTCTTTGGAGAATTCAGACACTAACAGTCCAGACTTTTGATTTTGATAAGAAAGGGGTGTTGTTCTCTCTTCTGTATCTGCTTCAGAGCTGAAAAGGGATGCGGTAGGGGGAGTGGGGTGTTCGGGCTGGCGAGTCAGGATATGATCCCTATCTTAGTCAGGATATGATCCCCATCTTAGGATATGATCCCATCTTAGTCAGGATATGATCCCCATCTTAGTCAGGATATGATCCCATCTTAGTCAGGATATAATCCCCATCTTAGTCAGGATATGATCCCCATCTTAGTCAGGATATGATCCCATCTTAGTCAGGATATGATCCCCATCTTAGTCAGGATATGACCCCATCTTAGTCAGGATATGATCCCATCTTAGTCAGGATATGATCCCCATCTTAGTCAGGATATGATCCCCATCTTAGTCTATGATCCCCATCTTAGTCAGGATATGATCCCTGTCTTAGGATATGATCCCCATCTTAGTTAGGATATGATCCCCATCTTAGTCAGGATATGATCCCCATCTTAGTCAGGATATGATCCCTGTCTTAGGATATGATCCCCATCTTAGTTAGGATATGATCCCCATCTTAGTCAGGATATGATCCCATCTTAGTCAGGATATGATCCCCATCTTAGTCAGGATATGATCCCCGTCTTAGGATATGATCCCCATCTTAGTCAGGATATGATCCCCGTCTTAGGATATGATCCCCATCTTAGTTAGGATATGATCCCATCTTAGTCAGGATATGATCCCATCTTAGTCAGGGTATGATCCCATCTTAGTCTATGATCCCCATCTTAGCCAGGATATGATCCCCATCTTAGTCTATGATCCCCATCTTAGTCAGGATATGATCCCCATCTTAGTCAGGATATGATCCCTGTCTTAGGATATGATCCCCATCTTAGTTAGGATATGATCCCCATCTTAGTCAGGATATGATCCCATCTTAGTCAGGATATGATCCCCATCTTAGTCTATGATCCCCATCTTAGTCAGGATATGATCCCCGTCTTAGGATATGATCCCCATCTTAGTCAGGATATGATCCCCGTCTTAGGATATGATCCCCATCTTAGTTAGGATATGATCCCATCTTAGTCAGGATATGATCCCATCTTAGGATATGATCCCCATCTTAGTCAGGATATGATCCCATCTTAGGATATGACCCCATCTTAGTCAGGATATGACCCCATCTTAGTCTCTCTGGGTGCCTGGTGCTTGGTCTGGATCAGCAGTGGCCAGCTGCTGGTATTGAAGATTCTCCTTCTGCAACTGAAAGAGGTTAAATCTTGTATGGGTGAGCTGTTGGATTTGGTTTTGGAAATATTGTAAGAGGCATGGAGCCACGGTGCACAGAACTCCCAGTGTTGTCAGTGGGCCTAGTAAAGGCGTTAGCCATGCGAGGATACCTGCCCAGGGACCCCAATTAGAGGAGCCCTCTCCAGTGGAGGTCCTTTGTGATAGGTCTTGCACTACTGTCTGCAGATGATGGATATTGTATTCTACCTTTCCTGATTCCTTGACATAGTAGCAGCACTCTTCTCCTAAGAAAATGTAGGTTCCCCCTTTCTCAGCTGTAAGAAGATCCAAAGCCCGCCTATTCTGGAGAGTGACCTCTGCTAATGAGGAAAGCTGCTGCTGTATGATTTGAATAGATTGGGTAGTGGCTTCCACAGCGGTGACAAGCTGTGTGTTAAGTTGCTTGAGATCTTGAGAAAACTGCTGGGCTGTGACAAGGGTGTGTCTCAAACTGCCCGCAGTTATCTTGTTAGCAGCAACTGCTGAGACTAGGCTGATGCCCACCAAAACCGCTAACGTGGCTACCTCTCGGTCCCGGGTGGTAGACAGCTAAGGATCTTGCCCAAGTCTCCTGCGTTCCCCAGATGTGCCTGGATCTCTCCTGAGGTATAAAGAGTTAGATCAGGCATGAGTACCACCCAAAAGCATGGGCCAGAGGTATTAGCAGAAATGCAGGTGTACACTAGGGAAGAGCAGAGGAATGCCAACCCTGGGGCCAGAGATTTGCCCCCTGACTGTCACATTCCTGCTGGAGGAACCCGGGCAGTTTGTGATGGGCAGCAGTGGAATGGTAAGGGGGTGGGGCGGGAGGTTAACGAGCACTCAGAGGTGGTTTGATTAGAAACATTGTACACTGGGAGAGGAAGAGGCAATGACCTTTGTAGAGGTGAAGAGGAAGCATTCAGAAGCATTAATAGTGGAGTTTTTTAAGAAGGAAGAAAGGGGGAACACTTCATCCCATGAGAATCTAAGTGAGGAGCTGAGCCCACGGACACTTTGGATAGTCTGATATCTGGTGCTGTTAAGGGACTCTAAAGCCCTTCGAGCGTGGGAATTCTGGATGGTCTTTTTAATCTTTATCCCGCCTGCCTCTTGCTAAACAGAAGAAATGTGCTTCATAAAAGATGCCTGCAGCTGCCACATGGTCCTTGGGCTAGGAGGAGGGGTTGGTGATTTTAAAAGTCACATTTTTCTTTCCCGATATGAAGAAAATTGTTAGGGCTGTATGCTCCATGTAAGCCCTGACCAATGGTACTTACAGGACCAGAATGGACAGCCTTCCCATCCCCTGGGATCTCTACAGTCAGCACTGTCCTGTTCTGTGATAAAGCAGAAGAACTTAATATAGTTCTCCTATCCTGAATTGGCTCCCGGGCATCAGTGAGTGGGTGCACGGGTCAAGGATGTCAAAGGAAAGAAAGACAGAGGGGCAAGAGGAGAACTGGCATTCCAAGTAATTAAGAAGCCTGGTTTCCTGGTCTTTATCATTGAGTGCCCAGACTTCAAACCTGGAGGTGCATGGAGGAGCGGTACAGGATCCTGGATGGATAGTAGCCAGAGTTAGAGGGACAGTTATAAGAGACAGGTAAAGGAGATTAACCACCACATAATGATATGTTATTCTTGTATAGAGGGCAGGGATGGGACTCTCTGGATCTTAAGTTTTAGAGGGCCAGTTGGGGTGGCCAAGTACTTGCTGTGAGGCCTTGCAGGCTTGAGTTTAGAGAAGTGTATCCAGCCCTGGGTCCCAAGGGGCTTGGCTGCAATGGGTGTGGACAGGATCACCAGGTGAGGTCAAAGCCCGAGGAGTTGTAGAGCTTGCTGTCCCAGAGGTTTTGTCCTTGTGGGTGGAGCCAAGGAAGGTGTGGTCTCCAGGTTGTAGAATGCAGGGTACTGGATCCTTAGAGGCCTGTGGGGTGATGTGATCTGCTTGTTCCCTGAGGAGCTGTCTTAGGAGAGAGAAGGCAGGCAGGTAATCATGAAGGAGAGATGGATCCTGTCCTGGAAAGTCACTTAGTAGATAAGGCTGGCCATATATTAATTCAAAGGGGCTAAGGAAGGAGGGGGCTTGGGGAACAGCCCTGAGTCTTGTTAAGTCCAGAGGGAGGAGAGAGGTCCACGACTGGTGGAGCTCCAGAGGCGGCTGGTCGGTTGGTCCTTGAGGAGAGAGTTAGCTCTCTCTATCTTTCCTGATGATTGAGAGTGATTAGGAACATGAAGCTTCCAAGTGATGCCCAAAACTTGAGAGACTGAATGGGTCACTTTTGAGACAAAAGCTGGACCATTGTCTGACTGGAGGATGAGAGGAAGGCCAAAGGGTGGGGAAATATGCTGGATCAGATGGGTAGCAACATCTGATGTCTCTTCTTGGCAGGGAAAGCTTCTATCCAGCCTGAAAAAGTATCAACCATAACTAAGCTATCTGACACCCTTAAAAGGAGGCATGTGTGTAAAGTCAATCTGCCAGTCAAGTCCTGGGAGAGCGCCTCGGTGCTGATGAGGCTTGAAGGAAGGGGAGGGGGTCACCCACTCCCTTGGGGGGGGAACAAAGGCACAGACAGAGCAAGAGCAAGAGACATCAGTGAGAATTTGGAAGAGGTTGGGGTGATGGAGGAGGGGGTCCAGGAATTTGCAGAGTGCATACAGTCCATGGTCCAATGTACAATCGAGTCAAAATAGAGAGGGCTTGGCCCTTAGGCAATATTTGTCTCCAAGAGGTGGTCAGCCATCCAGTCTTGGTGTGGCACCTAGAGCAGAGGGCTGGGAGTATTGCTTAGGGGGGTAGGAGGGGGAGAAGGCAGCCCAGGTCAGGAGATATTGGAGGCTCTGAAAGGGGCGTGGCTAGCTTCTCTAGCTATGGCAGACTGCCAGATCATTGCCCTGGGCTATGGGATCAGCTGTATGCTGATGACCTCTGCAGTGAGCAATGGCTGCTTTGGAAGGCTTGAGGATGAGGGGCCGTTGGTGATATGGGTACCTCTTGTGGTCAAGAGTCCCCTTTCCTTCCAGATGGCTGCGCAGTGGTGGGAGGATATGGTAGGCATATTTAGAATAAGTGTATATGGTCACCTTTTGTCCCCCGGCAAGAGTTACCGCCTTGGTAAGAGCTACCAGCTCTACTTTCTGGGAGGTGGTTCCTGGGGGGAGGGGCTCATTCTCCATTCCGTGGAGAGAGAACCATGTAGCCTGTCCTGGGGGACCCAGTAGGGGCCAGGGTGGTGCTTCTGTCCACAAACAAAGTAAAAGAGTCAGGCAGGGGAATTAGGGGAAATTAACGGTTCCTGGTAAGTGAGCTCTTGGAGCACTTCTAAGCAAGACTGAGTAAGAGGTCCAGGCAAGGGTGAGAGAGTGGCAGGGTTGAGGGGAGGGGAGGGGAGGGCATGAGTCAAGGCTGAGGGATGGGTTCTCAAGGAAGATAGCATGGAATAGCTGCAGTTTGGATGGTAAGAATAGTCAGAGAGGAGTGTGTTAGTAAATCCTGAAGGTGGTGGGGAGAGAGGGCAGTGACAGGTTGCCCTAAGGTCAGCTTAAGTCCTTCCTGTGCCAGAAGGGCTGTGGCAGCCAGGGCTGGAAGACAAGCCTGCCACCCACAGATGGTGGAGTCCAGCTGCTTGGATAAGCCACAGGGCAAAAATGGGTCCCTTCATTTGGCCCAGACTCATAGAGCCAGGCCCTTGTTCTCACAGACATAAAAGAGAAATGGGACAGCGAGGTGTCCGGAAGGGCTGCAGCAGGGGCCTGAAGTGCTAGGATTAAAGGCATGCACCGCCACACCAGGCTTAAAGATGGTTCTTAGCCACCACATGGGTGTGGGAATTGAACCTGGGTCCTCTGCAAGAGCAGTCAGCTCTCTTAACCATGGGAGCCATCTCTCCAGCCCAACTAAAGACGGTTTTTAGTTGTCATGTGGGTGCTGGGAATCGAATTCAGGTCCTCTGCAAGAGCAGTCAGTGCTCTTAATTGCTGAGCCATCTCTCCAGCCCTGTTTCAACATTTTGAACACAATGTCCTGACATAGACCTTGTGAAGACAGTGACATAGGGAAAAGTAGTGCTCAGGTGCAACCTAGAGCCTTGCCAGCAATATTCCACAAACACGTAGGGCAAATTCAGTGTTCTAAAATGTCCACCTTAGAAGAGCAGAGAACAGAGTGATTCAGGTTGACGCAAAGAAAAATGATCCATTGTTGCACAAATCTGTGTAATGAAAATGGAAAACTGACAGGAAATGTAAGTCCCTGAAATGACGGCTGAGCATGAAGGAAAGGTGGGCATCTCATGGAGCAGTCTTCTACATGACAGAGGAGTTACCATGACTGAGGCCAGGACTGTGCATGAATCCTAAAGGAACATGAACAGCTTTGTGCCCAGTTTGACGACATGAAGGAAATGGATCAATTCCTTCACTGGCAGAAGGATGACCTGAGCGCTGCTGGACCTATGACAAATTTAGTCAATAATGAATAACTTCAAAAACGAAAGCCCCCGGCTTGGTTTCTTTGCTGACTTCTTCCAGATTCTGACAAAAGAAACATACTATACAATTGAGTGATCATTAACCTAGGTATTCATCCAGTTAATAAAAATTATTGAAGAATGGACTTTCAAGTGTCACTGTCAACTGGTAGAGTCATGCAAAAAGGCAGGAGGGAGATTCCTGAACAAAGACAAGTATAAATACCTTATGAGCCAGTAGTCCACTATGGTGTGTATCCAAAGGAAGGAAGACCTGGCTGTGTCTGCTTTGGCAATATTTATTGTGGCCAGGGTCCAGAAACAAGTGTTCACAGTCAGAAAATAAGGTTAAAAAATGTGCTCTCTATGCCAAGTGAAATACCATTCTACCTTTAAAAAGTGACTCAGTTCCTGCCATTTTCTACACTCTGGACAAACCTGCAGAACTTGCAAGATGAAGTAAGGTAGACACAGAAATTTAGAAGGTGCCACATCATGAGTAAGTAGTCTAAAGCATTTGAACCTCAGAGGGAACATGTCTGCAAGAGAGGAAGGGTAGGGTGTGTGTGTGGGGGGGGGAGTGTCCTTGTTCAATGGGCATAGAGTTTGTTCTGGAGATGCATGGAGCAGCATGGGGAGTACTAGGCATGGACATTTTACACCAGAAATTTACTAATAGAACTTAAGTTTCCTAAACCCCACCGGTAGAAAAGAAGTGAGCATTGCCTGTGAAGTAATGTTTATGTTTAGTTTTTCACTGTTTCTCTATATCTTCCAGATCTTGCACATCTTAAATCCAACAAATTTCAGGAATAATGAGGCCACCACAGCTCAGAGCACTGTATTTTGTATAGCAAAAATCTTATTTTGCATACTACAAAAATGGACAGAAAAAGGCGTTTCAGGACCAAAGGTGGCAAGGGGTCCTGGACTAGAGTGTCATCCAGAAGACTGGAAGTACTGTGGATTGGAGGGCCAATTCTGAAGGAAATTAATGCCTTAAGATACTGGAATGTGAAACAAAGGAGGGGCTGGTGGAGAGGGATCCATCTCAAAGGCAGTGGGGTTTCTGTGAGGAACTGGGATAAACCCAACACTAAAAGGTTTGGACACGTAACACGAGGGGAGCAGAACTCCAGAAAGCGCACATTACAGGAGACCTTGTGCGTATTCAGGACTGTCTCTTGACAGAGAATTCTAGAACACAGCTGACAAAGGTTAAGGAAGAAGAGTTTGTGTCAGGAGAGCATGTATGGCCAAGGAGAGCAGTCTGTGCTGAGTGGCAAATGTGTTCAGTCCCCAGGCATGGGTCTGTATCTCAGCCAGAAAGCTGTCAAGCCCAGACAGACCACTGAGATATCTGGTGCCATCTGCTGGTCCACAGTAAGAGGACACACAAGCTATGGCCCACCATGGCTAGTCCATCTGCTATCTATGGAGCATCCTTTCAATTCCCCGGATGGCTCCATCTCAACCTATCCCTTACCACACACACCTACACAGAACAGGTCTGTGGGTTGACATTTTCTCATTTGTGGTCCTGTCAACCCAAGATGCCCAGGTGAGAAACACTGGGCAGCCTAGTCTGTGCCATCTGACTCCCAGGGCTAATTTGTTGTTAGAAGCACAAAACAAACCTCGTATATATTTTTGAATAAATGAGTCATTAACAAATGTTACAGAAATTTAAGACTTCAGTGCCCAGAGGAAATGAGGAAATGTAGATTCCCTCGACCGGTACTTCTCTGATCTAGGTATGTCACCCCTAATTTTCATGGCTTATAAGTGTCAGAACATTTTATGTATCATGAGCAAAATCAAGAAGTGGTATTGTAAATACAAAATAAAATATGTATTGTCTTTTAGACTCTTATTGTGTCTTAAAGTCCCAAATCAAGTTTTAAAGGTATTTGTGCTGGATCTGGTCCAGGGAAGGGTGCACACTGCTCCTCCCCACTGCTGAGTTGGGTCAGCAGGCCCACTGAAGTGGCTCTATGTGAAATTATAGCCACAAGGGAAGCGGGTCTCCAGAAGACAAGCGATGGGTAAAGTCATTTAGGAATTTTAAAGTTTTACGTTGAAAGTAGGTGTGTGTGGGGTTTCAGTCTCAGAAAGGGATTTCAGGTCATGTCTAGCACTGCTGAAAATGGTATGTGGGGCTTTTAGAGAACTTAGCAAGGAATTACTGGTGAAGCCAGGACCTTAAGGGCTTGGCAGGACTGAAGGAGGGGCTCTAAGGAGCTGCTGTTTGGATTTTGTGAGGTTCTGTGGAAAAGTGTCAGCTGGGGTAGTCAGCTTCCAGAACCTGTTCACAGAGCTGCAGGAACACCAGGCAGAGCCCGCGGGGTGGCCTTCCCTCCAGGTGGAGGCTGCTTTGGGCCAAGGCCTGTTTTCTCTGATCTGTATCACTGGTCATTGCCAGAGGGTGGGGGGGGGCTGGCGCTGGGCTGGCAGGCCAACAACTTCCTGTGCTCTTCAGGTGTCCTCCCTTCCTGGAGGCCTTGGGTTTCTCTGCGGTCTCTCCTGTGTGGTCTTTCCTGTGTGAGAGTCTCTTAGGGGGGCCTTAGCCTGGGCCCTGTGCCTGATGTCTGGAGGAGGCCATCGTAGCTGCTCTGTCAACATTAAGACCATTTTTTTCCCGTCCCTCTGGTCCCTTGGTGCCCAAATGACCACATGGAAAGTGTCTCGTGCTTTTTCCTTAAGAGGTGGTGGGTTGGTCTGCGGTGGAGTCGGGAATCAAGGACCGCCCTCTGGAGCCCAGAGGATTTCCCGGGTCAGGGAACCATTTCACCTGGGAGTTTGTCAAGGAAGTCATGTTGAGGTGTTGAGGTCCAGCCAAGAGTGTGTGGGACGTTTCACCCAGTGAATGGGATCATCACGGAAGGTCATTTATGCAATGCCAAGATCAGAGGAAGAGCAGAGTTTTTTTTTTATTTCATAAATGATTAATGTGGAAGAAGATAATAGTGTTATTGTATTAAAATGAGCATATTGTTTGGTTTTGTACAAATCAAAGTAGAGCAGAGAGGTGGGGGAAGAGAGCTTAGTTGGTAAAGGTCAAGATGGGCCTGGGGGTGTTACAGGGGTTAAATTGGGAGATTACTGTGTCACAGACTTGGTGTTTGGAAGAAGGAAAAGTTTCTGGAAGTTGATAATGTCTACATAATGCTATGCTACAAATCTACTCAATACCATTTACAAATATTTACCAATTACAAATATTTAAAGTGAGAAATATGATATGGATGTTGGTCCATAATAACAAAGAGACATTATGGGGGTCAATAAGATTTTGAGATCATATAAAACATACCTACACAAAGACATACAGGTTAAAAATGACTAGACATTCTTCCACGTGTGGCAGTCCTCCATGGTGGGGAGACAGACAGGAATATCACTTCAGGTCAGGTGTTTGGGACCAGCATAGGCAATAGAGCAAGGCCCCATCTGAAAAAATCAAACAGACAAAAACAAAACAGTAAAAGGATGCAAAGAAAGGATGCAAAGATGTAGCAAGCAAATAGTGCAAACAAACCTGAATGAACTACATTTCTATAGGATCAAATATAAGTAACTTAAATGGGAACAAACAAATAGACTAATACCCTTTATCTACTGGGGTACATTCTGACTTTCTAGTGGAGGCATGAAACATAAATAGTACTGAAATCTATGTGTGCTATGTATGCATTTCCTATACACACCTGTGATGTTTAGTTGAAAGATCAGCCTGCATTCATAGTAGTTACACTAGACTGTAGAAACCTTAGCATATGCATTTTTCTCCTTCCTAATGAAATTTGGAACTTTGACTTTTCATAGAAGGAACTTTCACTTTTCATAGAAGGAGTTCAAGGGCTTCCCTTCTGCAAGGCTGTTTTCTTTTCTTTTTTTTGGTCTTTTCCAGACAGGGTCTCCCTGTAGTCCCAGCTGTCCTGGAATTTACTCTGTAGACCAGGCTGACCTTGAACTCACAAAGATCCGCCTGCCTCTGCCTCCCAAGTGCTAGGATTAAAGGTGTGCGCCACCAACCACCATGCCCAGCAATGCTGTTTTCTTTGAGAGAGATACTAACTGAAGCACAAGCTTGCAATGGTTCCATGACTCTTCTGGTAACTGAGAGGTGACAAGTAGCTGGTATCAATAATCTGGGACATGGCAGTCCCATGGTGTGTGAGTTCATCATGCTACTCACAATGACACAAAATGTAGAAATTTATCAATGGTTTATTTCTGGAATCTTCCACTTAATAATATTGGATACTAGTTGACCCCCTGGTAACTAAAACCTGGGAATTAAAACCAAGAATAAAGAAAGATAACTAATTTCATTAAAGAAATTTTGGAAAGCAAAAGAAATATAAAGTAAAAGAAAGCACCATGTAAAAGTAGACACTGTTAACATGTTTGGTATGTGCTTTGAGCACAAGGCTTTTTCCTTTTTTTTTCAAATTAATAACTTTGTAGAAAATTCACATATAAACCAAGAAACTGGGACAATGCTGAGATGTAAAAAGGGAGTGAAATTTACCTATATATCCAGAGATAATCCTATTATTTCAGGAATATTCTTCCAAATATTTTAATTATACATTTAAAAAAATAGAGCCAGGCATGATGGCAAATGCCTTTAATCCCAGCACTCAGGAGTCAGAGGTAGATAGATCTCTTTGAGTTCAAGGCCAGCCTGGAGTACATAACAAGTTCCAAGCCTGCTGGGGCTACTAGGAGACCCTGTCTCAAAAAGACATATATATATATTATAAGTATTATATATATATTACATATACAGTGGATCACAGAGTGAAATAGCCAGACACATGAAGAGGAAAACAGCTTACAAGTGTACTCAGGAAAAAAAAAATCAACTCATAGCAACACATTAAAATGGTGTTTTTTTTATGATAGAGGGATGGAGAGATACCAGTTAGATAACACAAAATTTCAATTAGATTCAAGGAATGTTTGTAATAAATCAGTGTCTTAATGTTGTGCTATATAGTTAAAAAAGTTTAAAGACAGTAGCCTGAGCTCTTCCAGGAATCAATGCCAGCATTATGTCCTGCTTTTTTTTTTTTTTTTTTTTTTTTTTTTTGAGACAGGGTCTCTCTGTAGCCCCAGCTGTCCTGGAGATCACTCTATAGACAGGACTGGCCTTGAACTCACAAAGATCTGCCTGCCTCTGCCTCCCAAGTGCTAGGATTAAAGGCATGCGCCACCAGGCCCAGCAAATATTTCCTGCTTAAAATCCTTTTGTGGCTGGGCGTGGTGGCGTACGCCTTTAATCCTAGCACTCGGGAGGCAGAGGCAGGTGGATCTTTGTGAGTTTGAGGCCAGCCTGGTCTACAGAGTGGTCTCTAGGACAGCTGGGACTACAGGGAGACCCTGTCTCTAAAAGACCAAAAAAAAAAATCCTTTTGTGGCTGGCACCTGTGTGCATGTCTGAGGTCAGAAAAGCCTCACCAGGAATTAAGGCCTGACTAGGTGTGGCTGAAACTTGTCCCAAGTACAGAAAGATTCGCTCAGATGCCTGCATCAGAGATGTGAGTGGTGCTTCATAGGTCATGAAGGGTTACCACTGTGACCTACATATCAGCCCTGTGGGAAAGCAAGAGACCAGCCAGCTGCTGTATGGGTAAAGTGACATTCCCAGAATCACACTCTGGAAGGAACATGAGACAAATATGTACACATGGTTTCTTGAGGAACTTAATTTCCCATCAAAGTTATAGGGAGGGAGAGGATGCCTTAAGGATACACGAGCCAAAGGGGGCCAAGAAGACACAATGGAAGAAAGACAGCATCTTCAGCAAGTGGTGCTGGCAAAACTGGATCACCACTTGTAGAAGAATGAAATTAAACCCCTACCTCTCACCTTGTACAAAGGTCAACTCCAGATGGACCAAAGACCTCAACGTGAAACCCAAACTCTGGAGGTGATAGAAGAGAAGCTTGGCAGCAGACTACAAGACATAGGTGTAGGAAAAGACTTCCTAAATCAGACAGCAGCTGCACAAGAAATAAGATTGACAATTGACAAAGTGGACCTCATTAAACTCAAAAGCTTCTGTACATCAAAGAAGCAATAAAGGAAGTGAGGAGAAGACCCACAGAGTGGGAGGAAACCTTCACAGCAGATACATCTGACAAAGCATTAATTTCCAGAGTATACAAGCTACTCAAAAAACAAAGAAGAAAGAAAACAAATGAATCATTCAAAAGATGGAGCAAAGATCTGAATAGGAGACTTCACAGAGAGGAGTTAGAGATGGCAGAGAACATCTTAAGAAGTTTCAACATCTCTGATAATTAAGGAAATGCAAATTAAAACCACTCTGAGATATCACTTACTCCAATAAGACTGGCTAGGATCAGGAACACAAAATGATACCAAGTGCTGGAGAGGTTGTGGGGAAAGGGGAACCACTCATCCATTGCTGGTGGGAATAAACTTGTACAGCCACTGTGGAAAGCAGTGTGAGAACCCTTAGAAGACTCAAAAATGAGCCTTCCATTTGACCCAGTCATACCACTCCTGGGTATATACCCACAAGACACAACTTACTGCAAAGATACATGCACAGCTATGTTTTTGCAGCTCTGTTCACAATAGCAAAAAGCTGGAACCAGCCCAGTGCCCTTCAACTGAATGGTGGATAGAGAAAATGTGGTACATGTATACAATGGAATACTATGTACAGGTAAAGAGGGACAACATCATGAAAATTTGCAGGTAAATGGATGGAGCTGGAAGACATTATGTTAAGTGAAGTAACACAGTCCCAGATAACAAACGACAAAATGGTGTCCCTCATATGTGGATGCTAGTACCAACAACCCAGATATAAATATTTCTCATGGAAGGATGCATAGTAAAAAACAACAGAAAGACTGCATCAGAAAATGGACTGAAATGGTGAATTGGAAAGGGGGGTGTGGTGGGAGAGGACACGGATGTATATTCGATAAGTGCATATTTAATTGATGTGAGCTCAGCAAGTACCCATTTTTTGCCTAGACACTGTCTACAGGACAACATGGTGTTTTGGACTTAGTAAAAGTAAACGGTATATTAAACAACATTGGTTTAACGGAATCTGATAAAAATGGTAATGCATCTGAATTAAATGGAGAAATAATTCGCTGTTGCCCACATTTGCTTTACATAAAATCTGTAGAGCAATAACTTTGGGATTGACACATACAAATGTTCTCTATAATTTCCCTGTTGTACAGTATCACCTTGTAGCATTCTCTTTAAATTGATTTAACGTAAAAATTAAGTTTGCTTCCCAAGTTAATCATTATTAGGTCACCAGAACAAACATGGTGTGAATTTGATGAAATCTGTGCCTTTATCCACCCTATAGTATGTTAATACAAGCTGTCTTCTGGAACTCATATGCTAAAAAAAAAAGGGGGGGGTACAGAAAGACATGAAACCTTTTCTTTTTTTTTTTTTTTTTTTTTTTAATTTTTATTGATGGTTTGTGCATTTTATACATCATATTTTCCAATTCAGATCAGGCATATTTCCCTTTCCCTTCCCCCCCACCCCCACCCCATCCCGTCAGATTCCTGCCATAACTGTCCTGCAATCTTCAGGTTTTTTTTTTTTTCATTTTTAGCTAATAAGTGATAATCCATGAGTAAAGCATCCTTCGTGCAAACCAATCTATAAGACTGTTTGTGCCCAAACCCCCACAGTCCCACCATCCAGTGGGGGTGACAGGTTGTTTGTTCAATCAAGTTGATCAAATGAGTGTCCAGACTACTCGACTTGTAGTTTCACCTTCACCCCAATCGCACCTTTACATTCTACCACACCCCCTCTTCTTCCCACAGTTGTTCCCTAGCTTAGAAAAGGGGCACAGGTGGATGAGAAAGAAAAACTGTCTCCCTCTCTCTGGAGCTGTTGACTTGGATTCTGGTCAATTCTGGCTGTTTCCTTTCATGGGCTGACAGTTTGTTCAGGAGTAACCTTTCGATCCCTACTAATGAAGCACAAGCAATTAGAATATATAGGTATTTAACAGACACTAATAATGTTATGGTAGGTTACTTTGGCATAGACACATATGTTTGGATGATATGTTAATTCATGAATTAAATTTTTACCCCCTGATAAATATAACAGGTCTTACCATGAAACCTTTTCATCAAACCCTTGCAATTCAAATCTTAAAACTAACTATGGGAAAAGATTGCAACAGACAAAAAAACGTCACCAACTTAACGGTGAGAAAGAAAAAGATACAGGTTTGCATTGAGTAGGATGTACCAAAAAAGTGGCAACGGAAAGGTGACCCATCTGAACATTCAAAGGAAGACGCAGATGCCATAAAGACGAACCCCTCTGTGGATTCCTACATGTAACACTAGTTTAATTGAGTCCTAATGAAACTTACCTTCTAGGCGCCACAAAGGTTCTGATATAAGAGACTTTCTTGCCTTCCCCCCCATAGAACAAGGAGAAATATGAGACGATGATGAGGTCGTTCCCCAAACTGTAAATTGGAGACAACTATTGTAGAGGTAATCTCTTATAAAACCGGTAAAACTGCTTTTCTTTAATTGACTAACTAGACATGGGAACTGTGGAAGGGATTACTCTCTGTTCAGAACCAAATATATACTAAAGTCCTAGGGTATGCACTCAGGCAAAATATATTAATACAGGAGCTCTGACATCAGCAATGGATTGTTCTACAAGTGGATTTGGCCAGGGGATCCAAGGCCCGCACAAAAGGTAAGGGCTCCTTGCCTTAAGTTGGGATACCTACAGGAGGAGAAGCAATAAGACCCTGCTGCCGAAGACCCTGAGTTAACATGGGAGGGATTATATTGAGACCACACATGCAAGGTACAGATGGCCTCTGGAATGCCAAGAGTGTTACCAAAGGCCACTAAAACCAATAAAGCAAATATGGTCTCCTGAGTCAAGCAAGATCCGCCTCACAGCACCAGATACACCTCACCTGCCTGGAAATACTGTGCAGCAGAGGCAGCCATGTGCTGTATATCCAAATCTAATTGGCTATTGGCTCTCCCCTTGGAAGAATAACCCATGGCTGATGCACAAGCTTACATCCTCTACAGGTAGAGAGATGTTATAAGCCACAGTAAGACCCTGTCATATTTAACAGGGGGGAAAATTGTAATCCATGGATTAACATATATCCAAACATGTGTCTATGCTAAAGTAACCTACATAACTATTAGTGCTGCTTAAATACCTATATATCTAATTGCTTGTTCTTCATTAGTAGGATTGAAAGTTATTCTGGACAAACTGTCAGCCCATGAAAGGAAACAGCCAGAATTGACCAGAAAGTCAACAGCTCCAGAGAGAGTGGACTGTTTTACCTCTCATCCACCTGTGCCCCTTTTCTAAGCCTAGGGAACAACCTGCGGAAGAGGGGGCGTGGTAGAATGTAAGGGCTGCGATTGGGGTGAATGGTGAAACTACAGCAATGTAGTCTGGACACTCATTTGATCAACTTGATTGAAACAACAACCTGTCACCCCCAACTGGATGGTGGGGCTTGTGGTATTTGGGCACAACAGCCTGCAGATAGGTTTTTGCATGAAGGATGCTTGTACTCATGGATTTATCACTTAAGCTAAAAAATGAAAAAAAAAAACTGAGAGAAAGATGCAGGACTATTATAATGCATGATCTGGGATGGGGTGGGGGTGGGGGGGGAGGGAAAGGGAAATAAGCCTGAACTGAATTGGAAAAAATGTATGAAATGCACAAAGCATCAATAAAAAACTAATTTAATTAAAAAAAATAATTCTAATATAATTTTATTATAAAGAAGCAAATATATGTTTAATCAATCACTTACAAATATTGTAACATAAAATTGTACTTTTAAATCATGTTAATAAAGAATAAATCATGTTAAAAAAAAAAAAAAAAAAAAAAGGATACACGAGCCAAGGGAAGACCCCGTAGCTGGCCCAGACTCCTAACTTTTCCATCTCTGACCAAAGGCAGTGCCATCTTCCTGAAACGAAGCTCCCTGAAGGATCAGGAGAATCTTATCTAGGCTGTTGTTCCTCAGCATCTTTACATATCAGCTACCACAGGGGAACCTCCTGGATGTACAGTGACAATCTGAGGGACCTGTGGCTCCCTAGGCTCCCAAGTGGCTCAGAACCCAGGCCTTCCAAACCAACTTTAAAAAAAATTTTTTTTTTAATTTTTTTATGTTTATTTTTTTAATTTTATTTATTTCCGTATGTGTATGAATGTACTGTCTGCATGCAAGTTTGTGCACGTGTGTCGTGCAATGCTTGCAGAGGTTAGAAGAGATCTCGGATTCCCCTGGAACTGGAGTTCTCCTGGAATTGGAGTTTCAGACGGTTCTCGCCGCCATGTTGGGTTGCTGGGGATCGAACCTGGGTCCTCTGCAAGAGCGGTCGGCACTCTTAACCGCTAGGCCATCTCTCCAGCCCCCCAAACCTACTTCTTATATGGCTCCCCTTTGATGAATTAACTTAGATTCAACCAACCCTTGATGAACCATTAGCTCCACTTATTGGGGACAAAGTTGCCTGACAGGCTAGTGCTGCAGTGGCTGGTGGAAGAGGGCGATGTTGCCTGTCCTTTCTCATTTTTAAAACAGTAGAATTCATTTTTGAGTAGTCTAGGCTTAGGTTCTTTTTTGGGAAGAATGCTTGTTCCCTGGCCATGAGAAGCTAGAACATAATATGAGCGTGTTTGGGGGCTGGAGAGATGCTCAGTGGGTTAAGAGCATGGCTGCTTTGTGTAGGGGCCTGGTAGATCCAGCACCCACATGGTCGCTATTATATCCAGGGATGCTTCCTTGACTCTTTCACTGAACATTTGGGTGCTAATCTGCGTGCAAGCATCTTATTAACACCACATCAGTGCATACATATTTATATTTAGAAAGTAAAACCAAGTGTATGTACACTTGGGTTTAGGTAAAAACCCATTTCTGAAACTGATGCTTAGTTGGTACAAGGCAAAGTGTTGCTAAATTAAGAAGCAGCCAAGCACTGAGGTGGTTGTTCTTTGACCTTGGTTTCAGCCTCATATTACCTGGGAACAAACATTTACTCTGGGGAGCCTGAGCCTATGCAATTAAAAAAATTGAAAGCCAGGCCGGCGTGGTGGCACACGTTTCATTCTATCCTAGCACTTGGGAGGCGTAGAGGCAGCCAGATCTTTGTGAGTTAGGCAGCTTGGTCTACAGACTGAGTTCCAGGACAGCTGGGGCTCACAGGAGACCCTGTCTCAAAAAGAAAAAAAAAAAAAATGAAGTCCTACTTTTCTTAAAAAATTCTTTTGTTATTTAATGTGCATGAGTATTTTACATGCATGCATATAAGTGCACCTATGTAATTGCAGTGTCTGTGGAGGCCGGAAGTGGGCATTGGATCTCCTGGAACTAGAGTTATAGACAGTTGTTAGCTGCCATGTGGGTGCTGGGATACCAACCCTGATCCTCCATAAGAGCAGTCAGTGTTCTTAACCACCGAGCCATCTGTCCAGCCCCAGTTCTGCCTTTTTTATTTTTTATTTATTTTTTCAAAGCCAAATTTTTATTGAAACTGTGCATTTCATACAAATTTTCAGGTCAAATCTAGATCCATGCACCCCTCCCTGCCCCCCTACCCCACCAGAGCTCATGCATTCTGCCAAACATGTTTTTCATCTTTTTCTCAGTCTCTCTCAAAATTCTCCATGCAGAAGTTCACTGTTTCAAGCAGAAGTTCACTGTTTCAGTCAGTTCTCTGACCCAGTCTTTTGTTGTTGTTTGTATTATTCACTTTTCTGTTGCTGTGATAAACCACCATGACCAGAGGGACTTATAAAAGGAAGAGTTTATTTGAGCTTACAATGAGGTTCAGGGAATTAGAGTCATTGTGGGCGGAGAGCAGATGGCTGGAGCTGGAGCGGAACAGAAACACAAGGCTCACGATATTTCCAAGACACAGGAAAGGAGAAGGAGGGAGGAGGGAGGGAGGGAGAGAGAGAGAGAGGAGAGACGAGAGAGAGAGAGAGAGAGAGAACTGGAGCCTGCAAGGCTTGTTGAACTCACTAAGCCTGCCCCGACTGATGTACTTCAAGCCTATGGGGGACACTCTCACTCAAACCACCACATTGTTTTTCCTTCCAATATGCATCACTCCAAAATATGCACATATGCATGCCACATATATCGTAGGTTTTAGCATCTTCAGCTTATGATTTTTTTTCTTTATTAGGCCGAAAGATGTCATGTCTGAAGGCTCCTCCTTGGCAAGCCCAGACCACCATCAGTTCTGCCCTTGTGCTCCACACTGGGGTTTTCCCTCAGTTCTACCTTTTTAAAAATAGGAAAGTACTAGCAACAAAGCAGCTAGTGTCTGGTTCCCTCTTCTCAATACTGAGGGAGCTCCAGGGACTCTGAGTCTCAGGACGGCACGTCACTGACCTCCCTGGTATCACTAAAGGATTCTGCAGCACAGACACAGGTGCAGGAACTGGGGAGACCCAGAGAGCAAGGAGGAGGGCCTGGCTGACGAGGGTTTACAGGGCAGAAGGCTCTTAGGCCCTTTGCCAACTCTCCAGCCCCTCCTAACCTTCCTTTTTGAGACAGGGTCCCTCATTGGACCTAGAGATCAGCAATTTGCCTAGACTGACTGGCTGGCGAGCTCCGGGGCTCTGCCCGTCTCTGCTCTCCAGCACTGGGGTTACAGATGTATTGAGGCACTCCAGCACCCATGGGTGCTGACTGAGCCATCTCTCCAGCTTCTTTGTATACATTTTTATGGACGACAAAAATGGGTTCTAAAATGTTAACTTGCTTAGAATCACACAGCTATAACTGGGATTTGAAGGCAATTTATCATAGAGATTGAGAGCACACTCTGGTACTGTACTGCCTGAGCTAAAAAGTCAAAAATAGCCATAATCATTCAATAGCAGTTCTGCTTGCCTGATCAAATCTATCCAATGACCCGCCCCCCTTACTAGCTAGGTAAGTATCCAAACCCCTAGTTTAAAAGCTGGCTTCTCCAGACTGGGACGGGAACTCTGAGACGTATAAAGCTTGTGGGATGTCTTTGGGTCAGGGGGTATGCCCTTGAAGGGGATTTTGGGATTCTGGACCCCCTTCTTCCTCTCTTCATGAAATGAACTGGCAGAGGCTTCCCCAGGCTCCCATCATAATGTTCCGCCTTGCCACAGGCAATGAGGCAAACGGGCCATGAACTGAAACCCCCCAAACCGAGGCAAAGTAAACCTTCCCTCTTCTTAGGTTGATGATCTCATGTACTTTAGTTACAGTGAAGTAAAGCTGACTAACACATCACTATTAGAGCTAGAGTCCTCCAAACTTTGCTTATCCTATTTATCCAGCATGGAAGCCTCTTAACCTAAGGATGTTCTCTGCTGGTATCGTTAAGTGGTTGCTTCCATGGCCTGTTATTTTTTATGTGTACGAGTGTACTGTCTGCATGTAGGTTGGTGCACCCGTGTCATGCAACACCATGGAGGTCAGAAGAGGGAGTCAGATTCCCCTGGAACTGGAGTTAAAGACAGTTCTTAGCCACCATGTGGGTGCTGGGAATCGAACCTGGGTCCTCTGCAAGAGCAGTTGGCGCTCTTAACCACTGAGCCATCTCTCCAGCCCCCCATGGCCCATTATTTTTACACAAATTGGTATTATGATTCTTACATATAATGGTCCTATTTAATGATATTTCTACTTTACAGTGAATAAAAATATTTTTTCAAGGCTGGTGATTGAACTCAGTGCCTTGTGCATGGCAAACAAACTCTGCCACTGGAACGTTGATCTTTTTTTCAGTCTTTGTTGTTGTCTTGAGACAGTGTCTCCCTGTAGCCCCAGCTAGCCTGGAACTCACTTTGTAGATCAGGCTGGCCTTGAACTCAGAGATCTGCCTGCCTGTGCCTTCCAAGTGCCAGGATTAAAGGCGTGCACAACCATACCCAGCATGAACTTTGATCCTTTTCTAGACTACCAACAGCAGTACAGTACTTGTGATGCTGTACAGCCATGTGATGATGAAAGTGAATGACTGACACTCGACAGCATACTGCACTAAGCTATGTTGTTCCATAGGCTAGGTGAATTAAATATGGTTCATTTGTGTTTTGAGACTCATTCTGTGTGCAGCCCATGGTATCCTTTAATTCACAGCAATCCTACTACTTTAACCTCCCAAGTTCTGGGATGACAGCTGTGAACCCACACTCCCACTCCCAGGTCTATTTTCTGGTGGTGCCGGGGGGGGGCAAATCTAGGACCTCGCACATGCCAGGGTGTGCTCTGCCACCGAGCCACATCCCAGCCTTTAAGGACTTTATTATCATTATGTTGAGGAAGAGGTTTTCTATGTTACCCAGGCTGTCCTCTAACTTGGGATTCTTTTCCTTCACTTACTGAGCAGCTGGGTCTATAGACAGGTATGTGCTACCATGCCCAAATGCTTCCTTAAGTGCATTTGTTGTTGTTGTTTTGTTTTGTTCTAAATAAGGTCTCATTATATAGCTCCAGCTTGCCTGGAACTCACTGTGTGGACTAGGGTGGCCTTGAATTCACAGAGATTTTGCCTCTGCTTCCTGAGTACTAGAACTACAGACCAGCTTCTTAAGTGCATTTTAAAAATAGCTAAAGTTGGACTGGGGATGGTGTGCACACCTTTAATCCCAGCACTCAGGAGGCAGAGGCAGGTGGATCTCTGTGAGTTCAAGGCCAGCCTGATCTACAGAGTGAGTTCCAGGTCAGCTGGGGCTACAGGAAGACCCTGTCTCAAAAATACCCTCCAAATAATAATAATAATAATAATAATAATAATAATAACTAAATATAGCTAATGTCTAATCACCTTAAAAAAAAAAGAAGGCTCTTAGGTCCCTATCTTCCCAGCAGACCCTGCTGTTCTCTTCCAAGTGTGACTAGAAAGTATGGATACATGTCCTCTAGAAGCAACTGCCTGGGCATCCCTGACAGTGAACTTGATGCACAGGAGGGGATCTGCAGCATCCTGTGATGGAAAGGCATACCTGGGTCCCTGAGGACAAGGAGTTCTGATAACAGAGGTTGCAACCCTCTAGTCCTCCCTCTTGCAAGGTGTGTCCTGAATGAAAGTGGTCTGCAGGTCCATAGGACAGCTCCCTGCTGCACTTTTCTTCTCCTCGTCCTCCTTATCCTCCTCGTCCTCCTCGTCATTCTCGTCCTCCTCGTCCTCCTCCAGAACAATTATCTTCTAACAAGGCTAAATACGGCCTGGTGTGTACCATTTGGGTTAAAGCAATTGGTGGGGCTCTGTGTGGAGTTCAGTGGCAGAGTGCATGCATCCCCCAGAGTTCAGGAACTAGATCCAAACAGCATCAACGTAAGCAAATGAAATGAGAGCAAGGTGAAGAAAGAGGCTGAGGCAGCTGTAGAGTGACTTCACAGACTTTAAAGCTCCAAGGACCTCAAGTCATTAAACAGCAGGGAATGAGGAAAGCTTTCTAAAGCAAAGACACTGATGGGTAACAGACCGGAAAAGGACCTGAGCCAAAAGAGCAATCAAGGTATTATGATACCTGCTTTCATGTTACATTTCAGAGCACAGTAATGACAGCAGCACAGTGTGGGTAACGGGCCAGAAGACCAGTGGGATAGAGGGAAAGGCCCAGAAATAAAACCCACAGCCGCCTGTTTTAGACAAAGGTGCCAAAAACATACATTGGAGAAAAGATAGCTTGCTATCAAAGTGGACTAGACCAGAATCCCTGAAAGTGATAGAGAAAAACGCTTCAAAATGTAGGCGAGAGAGGGGCTGGGGCGAGTGCTCTGTCCTCAGTGCCTGCAGGAGGATCTGAGTTCAGTCCTTAGAACACATTTTTTTTTTTTTTTTTGGTCTTTTTGAGACAGAGCCTTCCCGTAGCTCCTGCTGTCCTGGAACTTACTCTGTAGACCAAGCTGGCCTTCAACTCACACAGATCCACCTGCCTCTGTCTCCCAAGTGCTAGGATTAAAGGTGTATGCCACCATGCCCAGCAGAACACATGTTTTTAAAAGCCAGGCATGGTGACATATATTTGTGATAACAGTGCCCTGGAGGGAAAAAACAGACCACTGGGGTTTGCTGCTCAGTCACCCTAGAAAGTCTGGCAAATTGAAAGTCAGCGAGAGACCCTGTCTGAAAAATAAAAAGGGAAGAACGATACTTAGAGGTCCTCTGGCTTCCACATGTACACACATAGCACATGTATACAGGCAACCACACATGCATGCACAAAATTTATAAGGATAGACAATTTCTGAAAGGGACTCTTAATAGCTCAGGAAATAATTACAAGAATCAACAAGTTGATCTGCAAGAGACAGCCTACATAATGGGAGGAAATTTTTCCACGGCACATCTGACAGTGGATTAGTATGTAGAATATATAAAGAACTAACACAAAGACTATTAAAAATAATTGATCCAGTCAATAAATGGACAAGTATAATGAAGAAACTGGTGAGTCTGCTCCCAAAAGACATCAAATATAAACAAACAATAAAACTATGAAAAAGTGTTCAACATCTTTAGCCATCAGGGAAATGAAAATTGAAACTCTTTTGAGATCCATCTTACTCCCCAGTCAGAATGGCTATCATTAACAAAGAACAACAAATACTGACACAGATGCAGGATGAAAAGAAGCATTTATACTACAGTGATGGGGTGTAAATGGGTACAGCTACCATGGAAACCAATGTGAAGATCCATCTAAAAGCTAAGAACAGAACTACCATCTGATCCAGCCATAGCAGCCTTTGGGAAAAGACCCAAAGGAATCTAAGCACACCACAGAGAAACCTGAATATCCATGTTTATTGCAGTGCTACTGACAAGAACCAAATTACAGAATCAGCCTAGGTACCCATCAACAGATGAAAAGATCCAGAAAGTCTTCCATAAAGAAATTATAACATTTTTAGGAAATGGAAGTGGATATTATATCAGGCAAAAAATCCCAGATTCCAGGACAGTTGGGGCTACAGGGAGACCCTGTCTCGAAAAGACCAAAAAAAAAAAAATCTCAGATGTGAGGGGCTGGAGAGATAGCCTAGCGGTTAAGAGCACCGACTGCTCTTGCAGAGGACCCAGGTTCGAATCCCTAGCACCCACATGGCGGCTAAGAACCGTCTGTAACTCCAATTCCAGGAGAACTCCAGTTCCAGGGGAATCCGACACCCTCTTCTGACCTCCGTGGCATTGCACGACACAAGTGCATAAACCTACATGCAGACAATACATTCACACACATAAAAATAAAATCCCAGATGTGTTTTCTCTCATGTACAGAATCTAGATCTATATATGTATGTTTGTATGGATGTGTGAATAGGTATGTGTGTATGTGGTCTAAAAGTAGAAAGGAGAGTATTTGGGAAAAGGAATGGGGCCACTGGGAGTTGGGGGGCAAGAGAGGTAATTGGAAGCTCCATGTGGTCAGACTAAGTGATACGGTTTTATGAAAATGTCAGAATGAAACCCATGAGTTTGTATAATTAATATATGCTAATATAATATTTTAAATTCTTAAATAGAAACAAAAAGGAGAATTCCATACTGATTTTGTTTCCATACCCCAATTCTTGGAATCTGTCTAACAGTCTTCTACAACATTCAGGATCCTTTGGAAAAGGATTGAGTTCAAGTCCAGGGGAGAATGTGGAACCCTGCTGGACTTCGTGTCCCCAAGCTCCACCTCAGAACTGCTTACCTGACCCCTGGATTCCTGTCTCAGAACCTTGGTCCTTTTGATTACACAACAAACAATGGCTTCTTTCTTTACTTGCAGTCTTCATTCTCAGGGCTCCAGACCATTGTCTGGGCATTATTTCAATCTTTAGAGAAACAAATATCAGGTAAGCATCCTATACTCTGAGACATCTTTGATTTGGCATCTAAATAATGTTAACTTTCAGCTTTCTAAGATAGAGAGGTATGTTTTGTGGTCAACCTGCAGTTACAGAAAGGAAAGGAAATGAGGGGTGGACCATGATGAACGGTTTGCAGAGCTGAATGGGAATAAACACAGTGACCACAAATGAAGCCCAGAGGACACTTGGAGAAATCATGGAACACTCTCAAGTCCACTTTGGGTGGCACTTACACAATTGTTTCTCAAGTAGGAAAATGGACCCTGAAGAAGTTAACCCTAAAGTTTGTAACTTGATACAGTTTGAAGAGTCATCAGATATTAGTTTATAGTTAGATTTCAATGTAACATTCTTCTTCAAAGGAAGTTCTCAAGCCTTTACAGTGTAGAGTTTCCTGTCCTGCTTGACAAAGAAAATCCAGGTAAACATTTGATGCAGACAAGAAGGATAACTTTACCTTGATAACACTCTGTCTTGTGAGCACAGGGAATCACCTCCATCAGGACACTTGTGCAATCACACAGTAAACACTTACTCCATTGATCTTGCTAAAGAATGAATCATGGCCGGGGGTGGTGGCACATGCCTTTAATCCTAACGCTTGGGAGCAGATCTTTGTGAGTTCAAGGCCAGCCTGGTCTACAGAGCGAGTTCCAGGACAGCTGGGGCTACAGGGAGACCCTGTCTCGAAAAGACCAAAAAAGAATCATGAAGCATCCTTGGTGCAGACCTGAGGTTTGGGTGGATAGAGGTGACCAGTTCATGTGCAGAGATTCAGTTGCAGCTTACACATGCTCCTTAGTGGATGACAGAATGGAAAAGAGTACAGTCATCCACAAATGAAAACTACTGACAAAAGTAGAGGGAACTCCATGACAGGTAGATGAACCTGTTAGTATTGTGGTGTTCAATGTCTACAGGTCAGTTGAGTGCAGCCACTGATCCGATCAGCTGTAGCCATCCCTGCATTGCCACAGCCTTCACCAACGCTCAGGTGTGGAGCATAGGGATGCAGGTGGTGGACTCTTACTGAGATACGGCTAGGGAAGATCCACGGGAAGACAGTGGACAGTTGGCCCCACAGCCATTCAGCAGCCACAGATGGGCTGTGAGCAGAGAGCAGCGCTGAATCTCCTGCTTCACCCCATCCACCTGCTCCATTGAGGCCTGTGGGACTCAGCAAGTTGAGTGGAGAATAAGGACCTGCTTCACCCCATCCACCTGCTCCATTGAGGCCTGTGGGACTCAGCAAGTTGAGTGGAGAATAAGGAATGCAGTTTAATCAGTGCACCCTTCTTGAAGACAAACTATACAAATGTTTTAAGATATGTTCTTTTTATATTGACATATAACTCACAATCCATAAATTCACTTCATAGCAGGGTGAATTTCAGTGGTGTTTAGTGTTTTCAGATTTGAATCATCCCCGCTACCTCAGTACAGTTGTCATCATCCCTGCCCAGCATTAAACTCAATTCTCAGTGTCAGTCAAGATTCTCTCCACCCATCTGGCCCTGATAACCTCTAGTCTCCTTTGTCCCTGTGGATGTTTCAGTTCTGGGCACTGCATGGAAGCAGGTCCACACAATGCTATGCAATCTATTGGCTTTTGTGTCTGACTTTAGTAAGTAAAATGCAGTCAGGGTTCATGTATGTATCAGCACTTTCTTTATGGCTGCACAATATCCATCGTGGGGAAGTAACACAGTTCATTTTTCCATGTATCAGTTGATGACAAATGCCTTGTTTCTACTTGGCTATTCTGCATAGTGGCAGCATGAACTCTCATCTACGTGTGAACATTTGATTTTTATTTCTGGTGGATATATGGGTTGCTGGACCATTTGGCCGCCCCTTAACTTCATAGGAACTGGCTGAACCTATTTCTTCTTGGGTATTATCAGCAGCCATTCAGTTAGTCCACACCACTGGCAACATTTCTTTTTGCCCTCTATCCATAGCTGGGTAGACCTTATCAAAGAGCCTCTGAGCAGGGTCGGACTAGCTCTGCTCCCAGTTCTCCAGCTGTCCTGGCCTTCAATCAGCGTATTAGGAGTTTTACGGTAGTTTGGGGCTGCTGAATTCTTATATATTTTGGTTGAAGTTCATACTAAGAATCGAGACTCTGGGGCCATCACTACTGAATGTATCCCTGTTGCTCCTGTCCTGTCCTCCTAGATTCTCCTTATGGCTGTGCTGCTGTGCTTGACAGTGTCTCCCTGTCCTCTGAGACTCCATTTATTCACATATCTTACTATGACCCAGACTCCCTACTGTCCATTGATAAGTTCACTGACTCTTTCCTCTGTCTGATCAAATCTGCTTGTAGGGAAGTTGTATGTTTAGCTGTGTGCTCATATGTTCAAATCCCAATTTTTAGTACTAGTGAATGTGACTTTATTTGAAAATTGGATCTTATCATTTGGGATGAACTTGTCCTGAACTGGAGTATACACTCACTAGTGGACTACTGTCACCCTGACGAGAACAGGAAAGACACAGAGGGAGCAGAGACATGTGATGACAGGCAGGGAATGGAGCAGTGCAGCAGGAAGCCAGGGGTGGTCAGGAGCTTCCTGAGCGGACAGAAGGGCAGTTCCTGCGGCTTTCAAACACAAGCGTCCAGCTGATACCTTGGCATTGAACTTCTGTCCTCTAGCACAGGGAGCAGTTAGCTTCCTGGTGTTCTTAGTCACTCATGTTGAGGTAATTTACTCTGGGAAGTCTGGGAATCTAGTAAAAGTCTTCTAATACAATTGTAGGGTGATATCTTGCTTTTCAATTTCAGAGATTGTATTTGACTTTTTTGCAGTTAAAATATTTGTTGTTTGCTCTCTGATGAACATGCTTTTCATACTTTTAGATTTTAGGCATAGTTATTCTCAATTCTTTGGATGCTTATAAAAGCTGATGTAGGCTCTGTCTAGTGAGTCTAATATCTGGACTTCTTTGGGGATAGTATCTATCGATTGTTCCCTTTTATATCAGTCTCTGGGAGGTACCAAGAACATCTCAAGGCTTGGTAACTAGGGACCCACTGGTTTCAGCGCTTAAGACTCATGGCTATGATATCCTGGCACAGGCACACGGAGCAAAATGAAAGGGGAAGGGTAGGTGGGCACAGTCTACAGGATACGGGTCTTTAGGCACCCTGCCCAAACTACACAGCACACTACAGGACACTAAATTCCTCCAGCAATGACGTGTGGCCTCATGTCTAAAATGTGTTGAAGAGAAGGGCACTGGAACCTCAGCAATCTGGGGACAGAGGGCTTGTGGGACTGGTTATTTGGTACCCTCCTTTCAGCACTATGCCCAAACACCTATGTGCCAGGAAAAAAAAAAAAAGAAAAACAAGTCAGCTGACCAGTGTGAATGACCAGCGGTGTGCTTGATGCCCAACTGGCTCAGAACTCTGGGTATATTCCGAGCCAACTGCCCACGTGACAGTTGCATAGATAATTAGCTTTGCCCTAACTGACCAAACCTGGAGGAAAATAACGCTGAAGGAGCTGGGGAAAGCAGCTGGGCTGGGGCTTGGATGGTTCAGGGAAAGTCGTCAGGCTCCCAGGGTCTTGTTTGCTACATCTGACCAATGACTAAGCAGCCTGGAGACAGAGCAGGTTGAGAACCGAGTGTGGCTGCACAGCTCCGAGTGTGCGCCCTCCTCCATCCCTGCTCACTGAGACCCAGTTCCTCCTGGGCAAAAGTGCTCATTGCTGGGGCGTGTAACATAGAGGCTTGGTTGAGGTCGTTGGAGGAATGGTGTTTTTGACTCTTCCCCGATATTCGGCCCCATGCCCACTTGATGTTGCAGAAACTCAGCTGGGTGTAGATAAAGCTTCCCTTGATTATAGAGCGTTTTTCTGGTATAGTCAGTACTTAAATTATGTTCTTTTTATTATGTTCTTGCATAATAATTCTAGAAAATACATTTAAAATAGGAAGAGGGCCTTGCCTTCCACTTGGTTTCTTAAGCCTTGTATTCATCTGTTTTCTGTTGCTATAACAAAATACCTAAGTCTACATAATGTATAGACAAAAAGGTTTGTTTCCCAGTTCGGTAGCATTGCACCAGTCTCTGTTGCAGCTTGGGGGTGGGGTGGGGGGAATCACTGTGGCAGCAAATCCAGCATGCTCACATCATTGCCACAGTTTGAATTCAAATGACTTTTAATGCTGATTACTGGGGATAAAGTGGCCCAGTTGACGGGTGCTACAGTGGCTTAGTTGAAATGTGCCCAAACTGTGGTCACTACTGATCTGAGCGTCTACCAGAGGTGGAGACCTGATAACAGTCAGCGTCAGCACCTGTCTGCATGCTCCTGCCTACTCACCTCCTTTCCTTGCCAGGGCTCACTTTCCTTACCCTGTCATCCTTCCAGGAACCTGTAAGGCCCGGGGGAAGAGTCCCACTTCAGAGTGACTCCCTTCATAGTCATTCCCTGTGACCCCCAATCCAGAGCGTTCCCTGAGAACCAGCCAGTCACTGCTGTCACCAAATGTTCCTTCAGCTGAGAGCATTGTTGCTTCTCCATATTCTCCTAGTACTTCTCAGACAGCAGGGATAATAATGTCTGACCAAGCCCATGGCCAGCCTATCTTGAAATTCCGTTTGCTTTCCCTTCTAACCATCTCTGAATGTGGACTGCTAATAAGTGATGGCAGGATGTCTTCAGGAGCATTCGGTCTATAATTGCTTTTTATGTAGTGTTCCTGCTAGGTGGTATCGAAGCTTTCCAGATCCAGAAAAACTAGCATAGTGGTGCATAGTGGTGTTCCCTCCAGATCTGTGCACTGACTCCAAGAGAGTGCAGGAGGTGGACGTCACTTCAACTTGAAATATTTAGTATGATTCAGAGGAAGCCCTGAGGGCTTGTGCTCGCACTACGGAAGAAAAAAGTTTACATTTCTTTTCAACTTATGTTTGCTTTATGTGTTGTACCGAGCACGTAGAGGAGGACATATGGAATTTGAAAACGTACCTATCTGTTGCCAACCCCCAGGGTGAGACAGACTTGCGACTGCCCAGTGGCCTCCTAGTATGTGGAGATGTCGCTAGTAACGACTTGTCTAGCTGAGAGTGAAAGCAGGGACCCCATGTGTTCTCTGAGCACAGTCACTGCATGTGAGTAGCCGTGGGGGTGGAGGAGAAGTCTGGGCAGGCCAGACACCAAGTAGCAGTTCTCGTGGGGCATCGCAGAGCGGCATGTAATGACTTCATAAGCTCTGGGCCAGAAAGGTTCACCAAAGTCTATGTTTAGGTTATTTTTACCTGCCTGAATTATATTTTATCTAAAAGTGCTTGAAGATAAAACTAGAAGTATTTGCATATTCAGTGTAAATGAAAACTCCATGGAGTGTAAGAACGTATTTCTGAAACATATTTAATGTATAGAATTGAAAATAAGCCTCTCAAGCTGAAACTTGAGTGGAGCTTTGGGGGCAGCTTCTGGCCGTTTTCTCCCCCTGAGCCGAGCTTTCGTTACCCAGGGAGCTGAGCTCTTCCTAGCCCACACTCACAGCTCGCTGTCTTCCTGGGTGTTAACTATAGAACTCTATATGGAGTTAAAGTTTATATAGTATAACTCTATATAGAGTTAAACTCTACAATGGAGATAAAGGAACCAGGTCACATGCAGAGACCAGAGAGGAGGGCCTGGCTGGGGAGAATGTGCAGGACTGGAAGGCTCCTCAGACCCGGCAGGTGACCCTGAGTCCTGACCTCTCCAGGGTCTAGGGGCCAGAGAGGTCACCAGCTGCCTTTTATGGAAAGTGCTGTGTATGAGCAGAGTGTCCATAAATGTCCTCCTGGAGTGAGGGGCTTTTCCTTGGGTAGGCTTCAGAGGCTGCTCCCCCTATAGTAAATCCTGAGGTAAAGAAAAGAGGGTCTCTGGACATCACACGGAAAGGTTAAGTCGTGCAGACCTGGGCCCATGAGGAGCAAGGGGCAGGGTGGCACAGTGGGTGGAGTCATGACCTGCCCTCCACCCTCCACACCTACCTTTTCTAGCAGAATCCATCCTGAAACCTTCACTTTAAATATGGACAGTTACCTAATGCCCTTTACATGTTTCTCTAGTAATACCTTTTATTTCTAGTATGCCTGCCTGACCTTGCTAGACATTAGGGAAAAAATGTCCATGCTGGGGAGGTGTCTTGGGACATTCATCACTTTGTGGATTTTTTTATGATCCTGATCTTTCCTGTCTGGTCACAACAGCGGCCATTTCGATTCCTTTTTTGACCTTGGTTTTCTTGAAATTTATAAGTCGAGGAAGCAGTGGGGGAGCAAGGGCACGTGTTGCCTCTGCCTCTCCCCGCCTTCGCCTCCCCCCACATATGTTCCCTATTCTTGTTCTTCATCTCTTCTTCCTTCTTTGATCCCTTGTTCTGACTTGAGGACACGAGAATTTTTGGAAGCAGAATTGTGTGTGAACACTCTTAACAGCCGGAAATGGAAAGTTCTGGCCATGTGCAGAGCCATTGATTGATGGCAGGAGATGGCCTAGTCGGGGTTGCAAGAGCAGAAGCAGATTTCTGTGTGGCCTCCGCAGGCTCTAACCCCGACCCCCTGCCCAGCTTCCTGCCTGGCCATGCAGGCCTGCTTTGTAAAGCTCAGGGGTGCAGCCTGGGATCTGAAGCCAGCATAGAGCCTGAGAAGAAAGCGCTGGAGGAAGATGAACAGATGTTCAAGAGCCCAAAACTTCAGCTGCCCAAAGGAGAAACAATCCTTCACAAGGAAATATCAAAAAAGACAGAAAAGGGAATATAGGAGAGTTAAAAACGGTAGTTTATATAAAAGAATGAGAAGATAAGAGAGGACATGAAAGAGGAAATAAATGCACATAGATCGCAGCCCTCTGCTCCCTTCTCTGTTTCTCTTTCTCTGACTCTGAGACTTTACTGTCAGCAAAGAGATCCTTCGAGAGCCCTGAGCAGTAGTGTGATGGAGTATCCGTGGAGACAGAGGGGCAGAGCTAGAGTGGATGTGGGAACTCAGATCCTCGCGCCTCTTTGCTCTGTCACCAGACCTCAGGACACTCTCATGTCTTCTCATCTTTACATTCCTCTTCTAGCGCCTGGATCACTTCAACCTCTTCAATGAGAGAGTGTGGGCGTCTCTGATCTTCATACTTTCCCCGCCTTCCAGTTCCATAACTGGCCAAGAAGGGGATTTCTGTGTAACCTGTTTCTCTAAGCCATCACTGTCTGTATGTGGCACTGACTTCAAAAGTGTCATCTTGTCATGCTAGGGAATTCTGAGGCTTAGGCTAAGGCCCCAGGAAGGGGGTCCAAGTGGGTCTCAAGAACCCTAAGTGGCTGGCAGACTTGACAATGACCTTGCTGCGAGATAGCTGGAGAACCAGTTTGATCTCTCTGACATGTCTGAGGACTCTAAAGACAAAGGCTGCATTGATAAGCTCTTCTGCACAGGAGTGCACATAGCAGACCATTGTCAAGTCAGGGCAGAGTGGCAGAGCTGCCCAAGCGTGGGGTTGGGAGATCATTGTATCACCGTCAGCCTTTTGACGGAGGCTAGTGCTACACCGGGGATGTGCTTGGAGTTGAGTTGTGGAAGTGTGGTAGTGATAGTACATATGGGCTGAGGCCAGAGCCCAGCTAATATACTCCTTTTCTGGGGATCCTGGTAGCAGGATATTCGGGAGCTGAACAATCCTAGGGTGATACCTCATGACCCCTTTCATCCAAGAAGACATTTCCGATCTATTTTACCTGCATTTACAGGTTGATGTCCATCTGTGATATATGTAGATGCATACACATCAACAGCCCAGTGTGGACATGTGTCCCCGCCCATCACTGCCTGTTTTCCTCATTTAGAATAATGCCCATTTTTCATTTACAGTGTATTCTAATATGAAACTGCTGGTTAGGTAATATAGGGCATACTTTTACTCTCTGCACTTAATAGATGAACCAGTCACCCTCCTACCCAGGGAGCACCTCTCAAGGCCCTGGTATCATTCTAGGTCTTATGGGAGATTTCAACCATCTCTGTGTTTCAAGTGTGTTTTCTGGGCTTGGGATGCCTTGAAGTACTAGGGAGCTATTTGATCTTTACAACAATTCCATAGTTGATTAGAGGGGATGGAAACAAGTTTAAAGAAATGTAACATCCTAATCCTTTTAGTCCACATGTGAGGCAATAGGGACTCTGAATGAAGCAGGTGGACTTTTGGCCACTTAAGTAAATTGGGCCCTGAATGATCCATAACAAACAATGGAAGGACAGGGAGGAAGGTGGCAGTCAGGACCTACGACCTGGTGTTAATTCCACTCAAGTCCAGCTTGGATGAACCAGGGAGTTTATTGAGGTTACTTGCAGGAGCATGGACGAGGTCAGTCATCTATAAGAGTGCAGTCAACTTACGGGAAGGTACATGGCTGAAGACCACCCTCCAAACCCAACACTTGTTAACCACTTATATATCCTCAAGCGGGTGGGGTTGGGAGCCTCTGTAGCCCTCCAGTCCTATAGGGAATGTTAATGAGCCAAGTGTTGTGAGATTTCGTGGGAGTGATCACAGCTGTCCTGGTTCATGGTGGAAGTGGGCACCGACAGTCAACACCTAGTGAAAGGATCGGCAGGGAGCGCTGTCTGGCTGGAGCGGTGGGTCTGACTGGAGCAGTGACTTTCTGGTCCTGCTGTTCTGGGGCTCAATCTTGGGCCTAGTCCAGTCCAGGAGATGAGGTCAAGGACACCGAGGGCCAGTGTGTGCATCAATCCTACCAGCCCCTTCCTAGAGGGGCTCCAGGGGCAGCTGTATTCAGACTGCTCAAGTAAAAGCAAATTCAGGTTTATTCCTAGTCCTGGGGTTTAGGTTTGGGACTGGGTGAGGCATGGAGTGCAAACACTTGGTTAACTTTATGCATCCTCTCTCAGTCCGGCAGGCCACGGGAGAGGAAGTACAAGAGGCCAGGAGGAAATATTAGTTAACCTCCACCCAGAAAAGATCCTGTCTAAATCCTAGAGCAAGGACAGAGACAATGGACACATCGAATGTGTGGCACACAGTGCCTTATGAAGAGGTCACTGAAACACAGGAGCCCGATTTCTGTGCACTCTTCCTTTTTCCTTCTGACTTCCTAACTCCTTTAGTTGCTGAAGCATCTAGCACACACTGACCACCCTCACCACTGTATCCCATGGGCCTCTCTCTCTCTGGTATTGCTCCAGACCTGGAATGATGTCACCTATTGTTGCTGGCCTGACACTTCTGTCAACAGTCCAACCTCTGGAACCACAGAGAAACTTAGAGATGGTGACTGCTATTTCACCCAAGGTCTTGGTACAGTACAAACATTGTCTTCCGTCTGTGTTTTCAGACCATCTATAGGCTTTGTGGTGTCAGAGACCTTCAGTAAGCCATTGATCACACTTGATCTCTTTGGGAATTACAAACCTTTAAATGGGAGACAAGAGCTTCAATGATCAACCTTCAAATCCACCGTCCTTGATATCCCCTGGGTCAGAATAGATCTCCACTTCAGACCTGTCAATCTGAGACTCTAGATGTGGTTCAATAAATACACTATAAGCCAGTCTCAGAGCAGCTGCCTAAAGAAATGTACTGTTAGAGCTGGGTGGTGATGGTCAGGCAGGTAAGCGTGGGGAATAGCTTAGCAACCTGAGACTCCACTTGGTGTGGACAAGGAACACACCCCTCTTCTTCTAATACACTTGGTAGGACTACACACACACACACACACACACACACACACACACACACACACACACCACTCTCTGAACGATAATCCTAACAATCTATTAGCAACCTAGGGCCTCCCACTTGCTTCGAGCTGCATGTATATGGAAATTACTTACACCCTTTATAAAGCAGCTATCTGATAATGCTCTATTTCTATTCAAATATATTGTTACATGTATAGAAACTAAGAGCAGTGGGCGAATGGATTGGTTTGGGGTGCACGCTCGATGAAGCAAACTGTCTTCTGAGTGATCTTTCAGGGAGACTCCTTTACTGTCACATGCCTCTGTACAATTGTACATGCATCTCATGCATTCATGAGAAGGGACATGTGTAGTGAGCAAAGGCCTACTTACTCTCGGCCTTTCAGTCAAAATAGAGACCCACACCTCTTAGCAACCAAACTCTTCCCCTCAAAATCCATAAAAGGAAGCCCCAAACAATAGTTGGGCCCTTTGCGTGCCCTCATGTGGCCAACTGTCGCTCTTGACAATGTATCTGATCTGTTTTATTGCTTTGCTTTGACTAAAGTTGCCTTGTTAGTTGTACAGTCTTTGTGAGCTTTTATTTCAATTCTTTGAATAAGAAGCCAAGAACCTGGAAACACCTGACCCAAACCCCAACCACAATTAACAAGCAACTCATGCCTATATCCCAGTACTTGGGAGGCAGAGGGCCTGAGGACCGCTGCGAGTTCTGGACCAGCCTGGTTCACATAGAGAGTTCTAGGCCAACCAGGGCTACATATCAAGACCCTGTCTCAAAAAAACAAAACAAAAAATGAACAATGTTCTGTGAGAATGGGAATGGTCTATGTTATAAATGTGTGATTCTCAGGACACCTGAAGTGTGGCCAAAGTGACTAAAGGGGTTGTATTTTTCATTTTATTAACTGAATTAGTTAATTCAGTTTTGTTTTTAATTGATATATAGTACTTGTACGTATTTGGGGGGTATAGTTTGACATTTCTACATGCTTGCCATGTATAACAGTCAGGTCAGGGGAAATTAGCTGATCTTAGACATGCCATTTTTTTCATGTTAAGAACATTTATAATCTTTTATATATCAGTTATTTTGCAACAGTCGACTACTGTCAACCATAGCCAACACTAATGTGCTGCATAGAACATTAGAAGTGATTTATCGTGTCCACTTGTGCCCCTATAATTAAATATGTTATAAGCAGCCCATCCAAATAATGGCTGCCACGCTGGAGGCCACAGGAACAGTTTTAGGAAAATATCTAAGAGCTCAGGCCAGCTGCGAAAGTTAATCCTGCTTATCCTCCTTCAGACCGGACCTGAGCACCCACCATTGGATCTTCATGATGCTGGACTGGGCCTCTTGTACTTGAAAATCTGAAATCCTCCCCATTCAAGTGGCCTGGAGGTCCTCAAGTCTTCCTTTCTTTCCCTGCAAATTGCTCCCTTCAAGGTCCACCCCAAGGCTCTAGATGTGGCTCCTACCCATGAAGCCTATGGGGGCCTTGGTGTTGGGGACACTAGTTCTTAATCTGTATTCCTACACAGTGAAATGGTAATTAGGAAGTAAGGATTTCTAGGACAATCGACCATAAGAAGGTATTTTGGAGGCAAAAACTAACATGCTTTTTACATTGGGTAGTCTCATCTATTTTGTTGTAAAAAATATATTGCTACTCTCAGAATGATTACATTCCATAAAATATAACTCGATTCTCACCATACTCATGACCCCATGGGAAAGACAACCAGGATTTGTCTTGTTTTGATCTTTTCTTGTTTTAACTGGTGATGTGATTGGAAACACAAGCGGAGCCCCTCCTGTTTGCAAGGGGGCTTTTCTTTTACCTTGTAATGCACCACCTACCTTCACCTAAGAACGGAGCCTTGCTGGTGCCCAGTCTCTGATAACCTCTTCTCCTCATTTAATGCTGTTTGCTGTCCAGTGTGCAGAAAGCACAGCTGGTCTAAGTGATGGCTGATAGACTAGCTACACACTACCTAGAATTCCCCAGTTTTGGTAATAATATTCTATGGAAGGTATGAGAGTCCACAGGACATTTGGAGTACCTTTCCCTCAGTTTTGCTGGGAACTTATTCCTTTTTCAGACTCCTACCTACATGGGTTATGATCTTTCCTGGGGAGAAAGGAGCAAATGCCTAATTTACCCTAGATAAGGTAACACACCAAAGAAATGATTCCACTCAAATCTGGCTTGGCAAACTGATGTATTTATCAGAGCTACTCACCAGAGTGTGGCTGAGAACTTGCTTAAAAAAATGTGAGCAACTCAAAGGCAAGCCATATCAGAGAAGAGTACACTCCGGCATGGGTGATGATTCAGGGAAACGCCATGTCTGGACCTGCTGTCTGAGTTGCCTGCAGCCTAACTTTATAGAGAGTCTCTCATAAGAAATGTTTCTTTACTGCTTTTATAACCTCGGAAAGCAGCTTGTGAATCCTGCAGCTTTCCCCGCCTCATGACCTCCTTGCTTCATGACTTGTTGAGCCTTGTATATTTCATTAGCTCCCCGAGTCTCACGAGCCTCCCTCCTCTCTCTAGAAGCAAATGCTTTGATTTGGAAAAAAAAAATAACAACAGAGCACTTTGCTTTCCCGCCAGCTGGCACATCCTTTTTTTCCCCCTCTTCTGTGATATTCCCAGAGCTTTGGATGCAAGTGATATAGATGTCTGCTGAGTTTCTTTCACTTGTGGCCGAGCACTGGGTCACTCTGCGACATCAAGGATCACTTAACTCTCTGACTGGTTATGAGTCTTAGTAACCCCACGGGGTGCAAAAAAAGAAGTTCTGTCCACCACCAAGGCTGGCAGGAGCCATAATCTATGGGTATAAGCACATGTTCAGAAGTCGGTTTGACAGGCACATCGCATCATGTGCACTGTTTCATCATCTATGTCTTCAATAAGCTGCTGCTCAGCTTGAAAGCCTTTCAGAAGTGTGTAGGCCCAATGTTGGGCTTTCTGTGAATTCTCCTCCAGGAACCCCATCTCCACACAAATCTCACTACATTTGCTTTCAAGTGACCCAGACAGGCGCATTGTCTGCCTTGCCCTCCTCTCATCCCCTCTGGATTTAACACTTTATGGATCTAATTTACATGTCGGCAAGTTACTCAGATTTGTCAAGAGTTTCTCCAAGCCTCGCACATAACATGTTTTACACAGGGTTCAGCAAAACTGCCAACATGTCATTCCAATCCCAAGGTCCCTGCTGAGCGAATTTCCTTCCTAACTCTTGGGTGAGCACAGTCCTTCCTAGCTGATCTGGCACCCGTCTCTCTCTCAGTTCCTTCACTATCATGTCTAGCTTGTTTTCCCCTTCCTCATTGTTTGGCTCTTCCACTGGATCCAAGATTTTGGATCCTAGGAAGTGCTATTTAATAAAGATCTAATCTGTACTTGGTTGTTTTTTTTTTTTCCCCTATCTGCCCCCAGCAATAAGAAATAGAAAGCCAGGAATTTAATTTTCATTAGGTTTTAAAGAAGGAGAAATGCTTTGATAAGGCATGGAATCCGAGCATCTGTTGAAACAAAATTTCAGCCTGCCTAAGGAGAGCAACGTGTGTTCTTTTAAAGTTCCTGATGAGGGAATAGAGAGGTGTTACGCTGGGAGGAAGTGTGGGGCTCAAGGTTGGATGATACTGTGTTTTTCATGGTTTGTGCTGAAGCAGGCGTTTGGAAAGCCCTAAGGACATTTCTGGATGAAGGACATGTAGAAAATTCCATAGAACAAATGGGCCTCACTAATATATGGCTTTCTTTACTGACGGTGGTTAGTCTACCTGTGGGCCTGAGCTGGAGGAAACTGTTTTCACCTTGCCTGCAGCCTTCTCTAGGGCTTTGCTTACCTGTTAAGCCTGTTCCCAAGAAGGACAAGCTCCCTCCTTATGTGTAGTGACACATAATGTGACATTTTTACAGTCTTTTTATTTAAAAGAAATAGAGGGATGATTGTGTAGAAAGGGGAGTAATAAGGGGCCAGAGGAGCTATGGATGTTGAGATGACCCCAGCTACTTCCTGCTGAACCAGAGTATTGCTGCTGGGGCAGGAGCCTCCGTCACACACCTGTTTTGTGGGGGCTAATCAGAGGCTGGCATATGAATTTATGCATCAGAGAGACATTGTCTGAATGTTGGATAATGTTGTCTTCGGGGGATATTTGGACAGTGGCCTAGATAAAAGAGTTAGCAAGTGGGGGCCGGAGAGATAGCCTAGCGGTTAAGAGCACCGATTGCTCTTGCAGAGGACCCGGGTTCGATCCCCAGTACCCACTGGCAGCTAAAAAACATCTGTAACTCCAATTCCAGAAGAACTCCAGTTCCAGGGGAATCTGAGACCCTCTTCTGACCTCCGTGGCATTGCATGACACGGGTGCACAAACCTACATGCAGACAGTACACTCATATACATACAAAAACAAAAAAAATTAAAAAAAGAGTTAGCAAGCTGTTCTAGTTTATCTTCCATTGCTGTGACAAAACACTCTGACCGACATCAACTTGGGGAGGAAAGGGTTTATTCAGCTTACATCTCCCGGGTCACAGTTCATCACTTAGGGAGCCCAAGGTGGGAACTCAGGGCAGGAACTTGGAGGCAGGAGCTGAAGCACAAGCCATGGAGGAATGCTGTTCACTGGCTTGATCTCCTGGCTCATGCCCAGCCTGCCTGCCTTATACCGTACACAACCACCTGCCCAGGGTGGCACTACTCATTGTGGGCTGGGCCCTCCCACACTTCTCGACCATCAAGACAATACTCCACAGATGTGCCCACAGGCCAATCCAATGAAGCCAATTCCCCAATTGAGGCTCCCTCAACCCAGGTGTGTCAAGTTGACACTAAAGCTATCCAGCACACAAGCGGACTAGAGAGGAATCTATGGATATAAGAATCAAAATGGCTGTTAAGAGGATGACAAGAGGTGTCTTCAGGAAAGCCAGGATGCATCTTGGAGCAATGAATGATGCCTCAGGACCTGGTTTGGGAAAGATGAACCATTGTTTTTGTTGCATAATCACTTGAAGCTTAATTTGTTGAATTCTAGAAGAAACATTGGGTTTGCTATTGAAGGAAGCAGGGAATGGACATGGAGAGGAACATCATCAGGGGACAAGAGGGACCAACCACCGCCAAACCCGTTCAAACAATGTTGAAACAGTCAAGAGAGGCTTTGCCTGGTGGGACACAGGCGAGAGTGGCTTGGATGTGTTCTTAGGACAACCTTATTCTTTCCTGTAGCCAATTTACCTACCAGGTCAGAGGCCAACATTGAAGGGGTCCGACTTGAGTGTGCTTTCCTCATTATAATTCCTCCCTTATTGTAGCAAGTTCTTTTCTGGAGAGCTGAATCTCTTATCACCCACGCTAGGACCGGGAACTTCCGCTACAACTTCCCTACACTCCTGCTCCACCCACGCTGCTTTCAGAGATTGCAGTTCACTCTCTGATGCATGTCAGTCTCAGGAGGTCCCTATACAACTTTGGAGGACCACACTCATCAAGCAGGCATGCCATTCCATACCAGGTGGAGAAAGATAGCCACATCAGGCTTGACCCTGCAGACACTACACATGTAGATACAGCCTTGCCACTCAGAGCAGGGTCAGCGCAACTGTTCCCTCCAAACTCATCTGAGGTTCTGTCGCATCTCTGTTCAGGTACCGAATGTTGTGTTGTTGCATGCACTTTTCTTGGGGAGATGTGAACAGATATCTACTCACCGTGAATAGCACATCCATGACAAACCAAAGCAGTGATTCCGCCAGAGACTAGCTTAGTGAACGAGTGAGTTCATTGGGCTTACTTATAGGAGCAGTGGCCATAATAGGGCAACCTGAAAACAGCCCCATCATAGAAAAGTTTCTTCCCAACATGGAAGACGGCTTCCCCATAGCTGCACAGATGGACTATCCCTTTTAGCATCTCCCCAGATTACATGGAGCTAGGGAAGGATTACATTTGGGAGAAGGGCTTAGGAGAGAGTGGCTGGAGTCTCAGGTGAGGGTTTAATTGACCCGACCTTGTGTGCCACTTTTCTGAGAGAATATCAACAGACCAGAGGGTCTGTTGATATTCTGTCAGAAAGGGTCCCTTGTAGATAATCATGGCTACTTAAACGAAGATAGTGGTTATTATGCGTAGATTACCGAATTTCACAGCAGTGGCCATAATGGTTTTGCACCTGTAGAGTGTCTACTCTCAGGCATATTAACCTCTGTTGAATGTCTCCATCATACCTTGCAGGGACCATGAAGCTGCTCCTCTCTAGCTCATCTTTGGTTCTGTCTAAGCATCAGCTGTTGTTGACTTTTCTTGAGGAGACATGAACAATCATCTGCTTACCCCATACAGGGTACCAATGACAGACCAAAGAAACAATCCCACCCAGGTCGAGCTTGGTGAACCAATATGTTTATTGAGGTTACTTACAGGAGCATGGGTTACTCAAAGACAGCTGCACCCGTGAAAAGCTGATCCTAGCATGGGGTGGCGACTATGAGATGCATGCAGGAGCTCATGCAGGCAGCCTCACTGAAGAGAGTCTGCATGTTTGAACTTAGCTGAAAAGACAGACACAAAGTGGCATTTCTGTCTCAGAGGAATTTGATCTTACCTTGGCATTAGATGGGCCTACTCATCACTTTGCCATAAGAAACTCTCTCAAGAACAGGTCCTCAGTCAGATATAGGGGGACCCAAAGTAACTTGGCACAGTTGAGGCTGCACATTTACTTAAGGAGCTTCACTTGAGGCAGACGTGAGATGGAGAAAAACAATCAGTGGATTACAGTCGGTTGACAACCGTGGGCTGAGCCATCATCCTTGGTGGATAAAAGAAGGCTAAAGAAAGTATGGATGAAGGAAAAATGAGAGTGTTGACTTTGTAGCTAAAGGCAATGGTGTTAGGCCATCTTTCTTCGTTCCTGTATACCAAAACACAAGGCTGGCTAACTTTACAAAGTAGACACTCAATTAGCACTTAGTCTTGGAGGCATGAAAGTCCATGATCAAATAGCCCACTTATTTTGGACTTTGATGAGGGTCCCGTGGCAGAAAATCATGGCAGGAGATCATGCAAGAAGCTCAGTCACATTGCCAAATAGGAAGCCAGGGACTGATTATTCTACAGTCTTTTCTAAGGACACACCCACTTATTTTGGACTTTGATGAGGGTCCCGTGGCAGAAAATCATGGCAGGAGATCATGCAAGAAGCTCAGTCACATTGCCAAATAGGAAGCCAGGGACTGATTATTCTACAGTCTTTTCTAAGGACACACCCACAACTGACCAAAGCGCTTCCTACTAGGAACTTCTTAAAGTTCCCATCACCCTCCTATGCCTCCACATTGGAGACCAAAGTAAAAAATGGGAAACTTGAGGGAATTCTCTCAAACTATACCTCAACTGTGGCCATTCCCAGAAACAATGTGGATTCATCTAGAAGTGACCTTATACTTCATGCTATGACCCATGACATTGTCCTGTCACTCTTGCCTGTTTTGAAATGCATACAAGTAGTATCTTCCTGAATCCTTCCAAGATCCTCTCAGCCTCCTCATACTCAGGCAGTATGGCTGCTACTTTATTTGTTGCCTGTTATCCAGGATTCACAACTGGCTGAAAGAAAATGTCTGTCAGTTGGGTGGGTTTCCTTACTGGCAAAGCATTTGATTGGATTCAATTGCCAATCCTTTGCCATCGAAGTAATCAAATAAAGGATGTGAGAGCGATTTCACTGTGACATCTGTCACCCCAGTGATTGATAAAACTGTGTCAGCTGATCTAGCTGGCTGAGTGGATTCTCCCAGCCTCACCACCTGTTGCACATCCCTTCTAAAGCCATTTGCTTGGCCAAAGAGGTTGAGTGTCCCTGATAGAGGGCCATTTTTCTGTCAAGGATCCGTATCCTGCTTGCTCCTCTGCTGCAAACTCCAAACAAGCTCTCAAGAAAGAAATTTGAAAAATACTGAAATGTGACCTTGAAATTGTATTCTTGCGGTTGTTGTCATTCACCGAGTGAGGTTGGCTGTGTGTGTCACAGTAGCCTTCCAGCAGGGAAGAGAGAGGCCTTGGGTGGGCACTGGAGTAGAGAGCTACAGCAGGGGTGAGGGGCATCAAGCTAACAGCCAAGGACAGATGGAGGGTTTATTTTGGGACTGGTTCTCCCTGTGGTGCCCAGGCTGGCTTAGAACTCATGGGCTCAAGTGATCCTCCTGCCTCAGCTTCATGGGGATCTGAGACTACCAAGTAGCTAATCAGAGAGGAATTGGGCCCTTGGGACATTTGACACTGTATTTCAGGTTAACATTAGGGGATGAAGCCAGTGGCATCTAGTGGCCAGAGGGCAGGGATGATACCGGCTCTCTTACAAAGCACTATTCAGTTCTGAACAGTAAGAATCACTCTGCCAGAATGTCCATATTGCCAAAGCTGAGGAGCAGTCTCACTGAAGAATCAGTCTGCCCTCCTGGCCTAGTTGAATTAAATATTAAAAAGCTCATTATGTATGTCTGTGTCTCACTGCTTCGAAAAGAATAAAAATATTCTCATTTTTGGATCAACCAAAGTAACGATGACTTCGAGACGTGCTCTCTGAATAGTCACTCTGTGAATACAATAATCTCCCCTTAAATATTGCTCTTCTTGAAAAGATGTGCTGTAAAGTTGTATTTTCAGAAGATGCTAAACATACTCAAAAGTATTCTGAAATTATTTGAGACCAGGGAATGAACTTTGATTGGGGGTTGGGGGGAAGTGTCACAGAACTAAGACAATGAAGTTGCAATACTTTCCTATGTTTGGGCCACAGTTTTTGTTTTTTTTTGAGACAGGGTCTCCCTATAGCACCAGTTGGCCTGGAACTCACTGTGTAGACTAGGCTGGCCTTGAACTCACAGAGATCTGCCTGCCTCTGCCCCCCAAGTGCTGGGATTAAAGTTGTGCACCACCACGCCTGGCCAGGGGCCACACTTAACACTCATAAGAATGTTACTGGTAAGCTCATTTCACTCTCAGATATCAGAGCTCATCAGTCTGCATGGAATGGCCTCACTTTGGCTCTGTTAGTGGCTGACTTGGTGCTTCGGCTTTCTACAGGGGACATGGCCTTGCATGGTTTTGTTGCTTATGTTGACCTAAGTGTGAAAATATTTTTTTTTTAATTTTTATTTTTTTATGTGTATGAGTGTACTGTCTGCATGTACATTGGTGCACCCGTGTCGTGCAATGCCGCAGAGGTCAAAAGAGGGTGTCAGATTCCCCTGGAACCTGGAGTTAAAGATGGTTCTCAGCCACCATGTGGGTGCTGGGGATCGAACCCAGGTCCTCTGCAAGAGCAGTCAGCATTCTTAACCACTAGGCTATCTCTCCAGCCCTTAAGTGTGAAAATATTTTAATCTAAATCAGCATACCACAGAGATACTTTACTTGCACACTTGTGTTTACTGTGACACTGTTTACAACTTTTTCCTAAATGTTTGAAGCAATAAGTCTTGAATATGTTCAATATAGTGACCCTTTAATATTTGTTAAAAGTAGGTCAGAAGCACAGATCACTTTTTCAATACAGAATCAGCATAACAGACAAATGGGGGGGACATGTCATCTGTATTACAATGAAGCTTATTTAGATAAAAATGAGAATGGAAATGGGCGATTTTCAGTAAATTGGAGGAACTTGAGACCATCGTGTCATGAAAATAAGCTAGACTTTGATGAATACCAAGTGTTTAGTTATGTGTGGAATTAGATTATTTACATAAGTATACCTATCAAAAATATATATGGAGAGAGAGAGCAAGATGGAAATATATAAGGGGCACTATTTTGGAAGAGGATGGAGACCATCAGGATGGGGGAATGGGGGGTGGGGCAAGAGGGTAATGACTGCTGATTATGCTCAAAGTTAGTTATATTAGTATCATAAGGAAACCCATTATTTTGTATAGTGAATTTATGCTGTTTAAATTTTTAATTTTCCTTTTATGTGTATGAATGCTTTGCCTTCGTGTCTATAAGTGTACCTGTTGACACAGGTGAAATACCCACAGAGACCAAAGGAGAAAGATCAGATCTTCTGGAACTGGAGTTAGGGACAATTGTTAGCCTCCATGTGGGTGCTGGGAACTAAACTCAAGTCCCTCTGCAAGAGCAGCCAGTGCTCTTAACCGCTGAGCCAGCTCACCAACTCCAATTAGTAAGGTTTTGTCTTTTTGTTTTTTGTTTGTTTTTTTTTAAAGAGACTCAAGACGTATGAATCCAGCATTACTGTAGAGCCTACTCAACACAGAGATACACTAGAGCAACAGAATGCCACTAGCTTATTTAAAGATGCTAGTGGTATAACATTTCCAGATAAAATTCTAAGGAAATAGTGATCTAGGATATAAACTTTTAAGGATATAATTAATTACACTATAAAGTTCTCAGGAAATAATGATTCAGGATGTAAGTTTCTGATGATATAATTTAGTAAAACAAGGCTATCTGCTATTTTCAGAAAATGTTTAAGAATATTCTCTCAAATCTTTTGGTCAAGGTGAGGAATTACTAGAATCTAGACACATTCAGAGGTTGACTGTTGAGGTCAACAAGGAAAGGGCTTATTCATCTTACATCTCCCAGGTCACAGTTCATCACTGAGGGAGCCCAAGGTAGGAGGAACTTAGGGCAGGAACCTAGAGGCAGGAGCTGAAGCACAGACCCTGGAGGAACACTTCTTACTGGCTTGCTCCCCTAGCCAATACTCAAAGTGCTTTCTTATACAATACACAACAACCTGTCCAGGCGTGGCACGGCTCACAGTGGGTTGGGCCCTCCCACATCACTCAACAATCAAGAAAATACCCTATAGATGCAGCCACAGGCCATTCCAATGGAGGAAATTCCCCAGTTGAGGCTCCCTCAACCCAGGTATGTCAAGTTGACACTAAAGCTATCGAACTCGGCACATGCTGCTGTCAGAACCTTGAGCACAGCCTTGAGGTCAGAGCAGATAGGGTCCAGTAATGAGGCCAAGCTTTGGTGACACACAATTGGTGACAGGATGCGGGATTGCTTTAAGCATGGTGGGGACACTTGAATTCCAGTCCTGCCAGCAAGGGTGGGCAAGGCCAGCTCTGTTGCCAGGGAAGACAGGAAGGATTTTTATTCTTTGAGACCAGGTTTCCCAGTGGTTCCAGGTGGCCTAGAACTCTTGATGATGACCAGTCTGGCTTTGATTTCAGAGCTCTACCTGCCTTAGCCTTCCTAGTTCTGGGATTAAAGGTGTTCCCAGGAAACAGAAATCATTTCCAGGCTGAAAGATATTTGAGAGAGGATCCACTAGGGATGAAAGAAATCTACTGAAGGGTTTCTCATCCTTTCCACAGAGGTAGCCAGGTGTTACAAAAGAGAAATGAACCCTGTTCATGATCAGCTAAAATGGAAAGTATATTGGGGATGCCTCCCCTCACCCATTTCAATGGTGAGAGGTTGTTTTATATTACTATTCTAAGAAGTTGAATTCTTAGAATTCAACTTCTTAGAATAGTAATATAAAAAGACTTCATCCATGTATATACACAAGTATATGCATGTATATATGTATACATGCATATGTAATGCAGATCTCGAGGAAGGGAAGAACTCCACACAGTGATAGTCAAATTAGGAGTCATTTAATAGTCAGCACTTGAGAAGGGGCTACCTCCAGAAAGAACACTCGACCCAAAGAAGAGACAGAGCAAGGTTCATATAGAAGCATCAAAATGGCCAAGTTGTGGTTTCAGCATCCACTTGTGAATGGGCTATTAAAAAGCACCTCTATAGTACCAGAAATGTGGTGGGTTGTGAGAGTCTAGGACGAATGTTGGCACAGCAATGCTTAAGGGCAGGAATCAATTTCATGGTCTACCAGCCAACCCCTTGGGAGCCATCCTCAGACTAGATGAAGCGCCTGCAAAATGCCACGATAGACGGTGGTGTGGTGTGATGCGGGAGCCTTGGAGAATCTATGGATGAGAAGTATTAGAGCTTTGAAAGTGTGCATAGAAAAGTGGCAGCTACTACAGCCACCAGAAGAAGGCCTCTGCATTAAAAAGAGAAGAAGAAAAGATCGGGAAGAAGAACCAGACTGGAAGTTTTATAGCAATAATGTCATGGAGAAGATTACTTATAGTTGTCCTTCCCTTTCTGTGACGTTTTGTTTGAATCAGGACTATAGTCCTTCACTTTTCTGGGCATGAGAAGTACCTTAGGAAAGCATTTGCCACTTGTAAACATTTGAAGAATAAAAGTTTTATTAAAACAAAAGACCTACAATTACATCATGGCATTGGCAAAGCCAATGTCCATAGTTATACCAGATTGGGACAGGCCAGTAACAAAGGGGTTTTCAGTTAACAAGAATTTGCTAAGTTTTGGTTAGGAAAAACAAGTTTCTCAGAGTTGTAGAAACAGTGGATTCCATGGAGATGCAGGTGTAGCTGGGAGGGTGTTCTCCTTGGCTAGTGGTAAGTACTGTAAAAACAATGCACTTCTTGAAACTGCCTGCATGAAATGTTCTCCCTGGCTGGTTGCAGTGGGAGTGCCTGGCAGAAACACGGGAAAAGCAAAAGACAACTAGAATAAAATGGAGTTAGGTTTGCCATTTTAATAGGTCCAAATCAATGGATAAATGCAGTGTGAAAGACAAGATATTGGTGAGGTATTTGAGGTAGAGCTGTGTGTTTCTGTTTGCCCTAATGAGACAGCGTGAGTGCTGGGAGTGTGCCCCCTTTGGGTATGACATGGCGCATCCTATAGCACTGGCAAGTGATTATTATGAAAATAAAGAACCTCAGTCTCCTGAATGTGATCAATCAGGCCTTCCATAACTACTGCTAGCCCAACCTCACAAGTGTTCAGTTTCACTTCTCAAATCCCGTTTATCTCTGAGTTACTTAAAATAACAAGGACTTGTTTTTTTATTCACAAAAAGCAAGTTAATTTCATCTTACCTGTGCTGTGATATAAAAATATCTTTTAGTTTTGGTTCCTAAACAACAAAAAAGTGAATGTCTCCTGGATGTGGTGGCACACACTTTTAATCCTAGCAGAGGTAGGTGGATCTCTATGAGATAGAGGCCAGCCTGGTCTACATAGTGAGTTCCAGGCCAGCTGGAGCTACAGGGAGACGCTGTCTCAAGCAAAGAAACAAATAAGCAAATAAACAGGGAATGTTATACAGCTGACTGCTTCCCAGGGGAGCAGCTTTGTGGTTAGCAGACTGTAAACATGGAGCCTGGGAGGAGTGGTGCCCTCCAGAGAGAGACCACAGGATAGAAAGCTCTGAGATAGGCCAGAGCAGCACAGCAAGACTGTGTCAAAATTATGAGCATGGATCGTCACAATTTTGGTGAAAAAACCTTTTGAATAAGTGACTAGGGTTGGAATGTAAATTTTTTAAAGCCAATTTTTTATTGAAGTTTTGTACCTTTCATACAACATTTCTTAAATTTAGGCCCATTCCCCTTCCTTGCCCCCCACCCCACCAGAGCTCATGCACCCTGCATTCTGCCATACATGTCTTTCATCTTTTTCTCAGTTTTTTTTTTTTAATTTTCGATGCAGAAGTTTACTGTTTTGGGCAGAAGTTTCCTGTTTCAGCCAGTTCTTTGACCTAGTCTTTTTGTTGCTGTTGTTGTTGCTTCCAATTTGTATCACTCCAAAATATGCACATATGCACACCACACATATATGGTTTTAGCAACCTCAGCTTATGAATTTTTTTTCCTTATTAGGCTGAAAAGATGTCATGTTTTCCTTAGGGAAGTGTTTGAAGGCTCCTCCTTGGCAAGCCCAAACACCCATTAATCCTGCCCTTGTGCTCCACACTGGGGTCTTCCCTTCCCATGGTCACCGAAATGAGGTCCAGTAAGCACCGTGTCCTGTCTTGATCTTCCTGTACTGGCCTCTGTGATACAGCCTGGGTAGCCCAACAATGACAGTCTACACTCTGAAGAGGCTGAAACCCCAGTAGCTGCTCACTTGACAAGCTGGATGTCTCAGCAGTCCCCATCTGGCACTGAAGGCCGAATGTAAATTTAAGAAAGATTTCTGAATATGTTTAATTTCCTTAATTGAGATGATATTTTCACTTAAAATTTTTTTTTACTTAAAATTTTTTTTTCATTTTTTAACAATAATAATTTATGAGTACGAGCATCCTTCGTGTAAAACCATTTTGCAAGCAGTTTTGCCCAAACCCACACAGCCCAAGGGTCCCACCATCCAGTGGGAAGGGGGCTTGTATGTTCAATCAAGTTGATCAAATAAGTGTCCAGTGTGTATTGCTGTAGTTTCACCATTCACCCCAATCACAGCCCTTACATTCTACCACGACCCCTCTTCCACAGATTGTTCTCTAGGCTTAGAAAAGGGGCACAGGTGGATGAGAAGAAAAACAGTCTACTTTCTCTGGAGCTGTTGTCTTGGACTCTGGTCAATTCTGGCTGTTTCCTTTCATGGGCTGACAGTTTGTCCAGGAATAACCTTTCAATCCTACTAATGAAGCACAAAGGTTACTTTGGTATAGACACAGATGTTTGGATGGTATGTTAATCCATGAATTACATTTTTTTTCTGTAAAATATAACAGGGTCTTACTGTGGCTTATAACATCTCCTAACCACTAGAGGATGTAAGCTTGTGGCATCAGCCATGGGTTATTCCTCCAAGGAGAGAGCTAATAGCCAATTAGATTTGGGATATACAGGCATATGGCTGCCACTGCTGCACAGTATTTCCAGGCAGGTGTAATGTAGCTTGTGCTGACGGAGGAGTCTTGCTTGACTCAAGGAAACCTATGTTTGCTTTATGGGTTTAGTGGCCTTTGGTGACACTCTCTGGTATTCCAGAGACCAACTGTACACTTGCATCACTTAAAAATTTTTAAAACTGGGGGCTGGAGAGATAGTCTAGCGGTTAAGAGCACCGACTGCTCTTTCAGAGGACCCGGGTTCGATCCCCAGCATCCACGTGGCGGCTAAGAACCGTCTGTAACTCCAATTCCAGGAGAACTCCAGTTCCAGGGGAATCCGAGACCCTCTTCTGACCTCTGTGGCATTGCACGACACGGGTGCACAAACCTACATGCAGACAGTACATTCATACACATACAAAAATAAATTAAAAATAATTTTTTTAAACTGGGGCTGGAGAGATAGCCTAGCGGTTAAGAGCACTGACTACTCTTGCAGAGAACCCGGGTTCAATCCCCAGCACCCACATGGCGGCTAAGAACCGCCTGTAACTCCAATTCCAGGAGAACTCCAGTTCCAGGGGAATCTGAGACCCTCTTCTGACCTCTGCGGCATTGCACCGCACACGGGTGCACAGACTTACGTGCAGACAGTACACCCATACACATACAAAAATAAATAAAATTAAAAAAAGAAGTCTGAATGAACCAAAAAGCATTTTATAAAAAAATTTTTTTAAACTAGCTCTATTCATAGTGCATTTAAAAATATTTCTGTTAATTCTTTGAAGATTTCAGACGATGTGTTTTGATCGTATTCACTCCTAACTCTCCCCCTGACGTCCCCTGGCTCCACTCCTGCCTTCCAGCAACCCTTCAGACTTCGTGCCTTCTTTTTTGTTGTTGTTTAGTAACTCGCTGATTTCAACTTGTGCTGCCCATAGGCCTCTGGGTGTGGGGCCATGCACTGGAGCAAGGCTGATCTACCAGGGCTGCACCCTTAAGGAAAACTGACTCCCCTTCTCCAGAGGCCATCAACGGTCATAGTTCCTCAGTTAAGGGTAGGGGTTTGTGAACCTCTTCCCGCTCCACGCTGCAATATTGACTGGCTTTATCTTGTGTTGGTAACCACAGCTGATGTGTGTTCAGGAGTGCATCAGTCCAGTCATGTCCAGGAGACAGCCATTTACTCTGGTCCTCCTCAACCCCTGGCACTTTCAATCTTTCCACCCTGCCTTCTGCAATGATTCCTGAACCTGGAGGAGGGGATGTGATAGAAATATCCTGTTTGTGGCTAAGTACTCTAGTCATTCATTCTCTGTACTTTAACCAGTTGTGAGCTTCTGCATTCACTACCATCCAGTGCACAAAGAAGCTTCTCTGCTGATGTCTGAGAGTTGCACTCATGAATAGAAAGATAAGCATTTAGATGGGGCTGGAGAGATGGCCTAGTGGTTAAGAGCACCGACCGCTCTTACAGAGGACCTGGGTTCGATCCCCAGCACCCACATGGCGGCTGAGAACCGTCTGAAACTCCAATTCCAGGAGAACTCTAGTTCCAGGGGAATCTGACACCCTCTTCTGACCTCCGAGGCATTGCATGACACGGGTGCACACACTTGCATGCAGACAGTACATTCATACACATACAGAAATAAATAAAAAAAATAAAAAAAGAAAGATAAGCATTTAGAGTACATATTGATACTATGTCCATTTAGCAAAATAATAGTAGCATGTTTACCCCTGGGGCCAGTGAGCTCCTCAACTATGTATGGGTTTCTTGGCCAGATTGGTAGTACTAGGCATGTGTTTCATCCTGTGGAGTGGGCCTTAAATCTAATTAGAAAGTGGTTTGTTGCCTCTATAACATTGATGCCACTATTGCACCCATTGGCATACTTGCCATGCCATCAATCATTATTGCAGTTCACAGGATTCATACCTGGGTAAGGCAGTTAGTTGATGGCTGTTTTCCCCCAGCAGTCTGCAGAGCACTTTCTACTACTATGCATGCTAGCTGGCATAGAGGAAGCTTCCTAGTCAGTACTGACTTGATTTCTCCATGTCTTGTCACCAACGTGTATGATGGATTCAGCAATAGGGTCTTATCATCAAGTTTTAGTGGTCAACCAAGAACAATACTGTATTGTTTTGGGGGTCTCTTGGACATCTCTGACCAACAACTCAAGAGGAGGCATCCCACATCTGTCAGCGAACTTTATCCTATGGCTTCTCTGGTGAACATAATCTCCTGTGTAGGGTAACTCCAATTAAAGTCCTGTACACACACACCCTTAGGAAGACTGTAAAATAGGTTTTCATTTGGGCCTTTCTAAATATCCTTAGAGTTATCTTCCCCCCATTCCCTCCTCTGTTATACCTT
>VZQC01002859.1:141491-295722 GCA_009823505.1 Rhizomys pruinosus
TATGTTCAATCAAGTTGATCAAATAAGTGTCCAGTGTGTATTGCTGTAGTTTCACCATTCACCCCAATCACAGCCCTTACATTCTACCACGACCCCTCTTCCACAGATTGTTCTCTAGGCTTAGAAAAGGGGCACAGGTGGATGAGAAGAAAAACAGTCTACTTTCTCTGGAGCTGTTGTCTTGGACTCTGGTCAATTCTGGCTGTTTCCTTTCATGGGCTGACAGTTTGTCCAGGAATAACCTTTCAATCCTACTAATGAAGCACAAGCAATTAGGTATATAGGTATTTAAATAGTACTAATTGTTGTGGTAGGTTACTTTGGTATAGACACAGATGTTTGGATGGTATGTTAATCCATGAATTACATTTTTTTTTTGTAAAATATAACAGGGTCTTACTGTGGCTTATAACATCTCCTAACCACTAGAGGATGTAAGCTTGTGGCATCAGCCATGGATTATTCCTCCAAGGAGAGAGCTAATAGCCAATTAGATTTGGGATATACAGGCATATGGCTGCCACTACTGCACAGTATTTCCAGGCAGTTGAAGTGTAGCTGGTGCCGACGGAGGAGTCTTGCTTGACTCAAGGAGACCTATTTTTGCTTTATTGGTTTAGTGGCCTTTGGTAACACTCTCTGGTATTCCAGAGACCAACTGAACACTTGCATCACTTAAAAATTTTTAAAACTGGGGGCTGGAGAGATAGTCTAGCGGTTAAGAGCACCGACTGCTCTTTCAGAGGACCCGGGTTCGATCCCCAGCATCCACGTGGCGGCTAAGAACCGTCTGTAACTCCAATTCCAGGAGAACTCCAGTTCCAGGGGAATCCGAGACCCTCTTCTGACCTCTGTGGCATTGCACGACACGGGTGCACAAACCTACATGCAGACAGTACATTCATACACATACAAAAATAAATTAAAAATAATTTTTTTAAACTGGGGCTGGAGAGATAGCCTAGCGGTTAAGAGCACTGACTACTCTTGCAGAGAACCCGGGTTCAATCCCCAGCACCCACATGGCGGCTAAGAACCGCCTGTAACTCCAATTCCAGGAGAACTCCAGTTCCAGGGGAATCTGAGACCCTCTTCTGACCTCTGCGGCATTGCACCGCACACGGGTGCACAGACTTACGTGCAGACAGTACACCCATACACATACAAAAATAAATAAAATTAAAAAAAGAAGTCTGAATGAACCAAAAAGCATTTTATAAAAAAATTTTTTTAAACTAGCTCTATTCATAGTGCATTTAAAAATATTTCTGTTAATTCTTTGAAGATTTCAGACGATGTGTTTTGATCGTATTCACTCCTAACTCTCCCCCTGACGTCCCCTGGCTCCACTCCTGCCTTCCAGCAACCCTTCAGACTTCGTGCCTTCTTTTTTGTTGTTGTTTAGTAACTCGCTGATTTCAACTTGTGCTGCCCATAGGCCTCTGGGTGTGGGGCCATGCACTGGAGCAAGGCTGATCTACCAGGGCTGCACCCTTAAGGAAAACTGACTGTCCCTTCTCCAGAGGCCATCAACGGTCATAGTTCCTCAGTTAAGGGTAGGGGTTTGTGAACCTCTTCCCGCTCCACGCTGCAATATTGACTGGCTTTATCTTGTGTTGGTAACCACAGCTGATGTGTGTTCAGGAGTGCATCAGTCCAGTCATGTCCAGGAGACAGCCATTTACTCTGGTCCTCCTCAACCCCTGGCACTTTCAATCTTTCCACCCTGCCTTCTGCAATGATTCCTGAACCTGGAGGAGGGGATGTGATAGAAATATCCTGTTTGTGGCTAAGTACTCTAGTCATTCATTCTCTGTACTTTAACCAGTTGTGAGCTTCTGCATTCACTACCATCCAGTGCACAAAGAAGCTTCTCTGCTGATGTCTGAGAGTTGCACTCATGAATAGAAAGATAAGCATTTAGATGGGGCTGGAGAGATGGCCTAGTGGTTAAGAGCACCGACCGCTCTTACAGAGGACCTGGGTTCGATCCCCAGCACCCACATGGCGGCTGAGAACCGTCTGAAACTCCAATTCCAGGAGAACTCTAGTTCCAGGGGAATCTGACACCCTCTTCTGACCTCCGAGGCATTGCATGACACGGGTGCACACACTTGCATGCAGACAGTACATTCATACACATACAGAAATAAATAAAAAAAATAAAAAAAGAAAGATAAGCATTTAGAGTACATATTGATACTATGTCCATTTAGCAAAATAATAGTAGCATGTTTACCCCTGGGGCCAGTGAGCTCCTCAACTATGTATGGGTTTCTTGGCCAGATTGGTAGTACTAGGCATGTGTTTCATCCTGTGGAGTGGGCCTTAAATCTAATTAGAAAGTGGTTTGTTGCCTCTATAACATTGATGCCACTATTGCACCCATTGGCATACTTGCCATGCCATCAATCATTATTGCAGTTCACAGGATTCATACCTGGGTAAGGCAGTTAGTTGATGGCTGTTTTCCCCCAGCAGTCTGCAGAGCACTTTCTACTACTATGCATGCTAGCTGGCATAGAGGAAGCTTCCTAGTCAGTACTGACTTGATTTCTCCATGTCTTGTCACCAACGTGTATGATGGATTCAGCAATAGGGTCTTATCATCAAGTTTTAGTGGTCAACCAAGAACAATACTGTATTGTTTTGGGGGTCTCTTGGACATCTCTGACCAACAACTCAAGAGGAGGCATCCCACATCTGTCAGCGAACTTTATCCTATGGCTTCTCTGGTGAACATAATCTCCTGTGTAGGGTAACTCCAATTAAAGTCCTGTACACACACACCCTTAGGAAGACTGTAAAATAGGTTTTCATTTGGGCCTTTCTAAATATCCTTAGAGTTATCTTCCCCCCATTCCCTCCTCTGTTATACCTTGCACCTCTCTCCCAGTCCCCATTATTCTTCTTTGCCCCCTCATATCCCCATGTCCTTCTATCCCTTGATCAAGGTCTTTCTTCCCTTCTCCATAAATGGTCCTTTTCTAGTTTTCTGGGTTCTACAGATACTTCAAGTTCAATACACTGCAGATTGGATGCTAAGATCTACACAACTGAGAACATGTGATGTCTCTCTCTGGGTTTACATTACCTCACACAGTACAATGCTAACACCATCCATTTGCCTGTAAAGTTCGCTTTTCTTTTTTTTTTTTACAGCTGAATAAAATTCTGTTGTATATAGGTACCACATTTTATTATCTATTCATCAGTTGATGAACATCTAGACTGTTTCCATGACCTAGCTATTATGAATAGAGCAGCTATGAACACATAAGCATGTATCTCTGTAGTAAGAAATAAGAGTCCTTTCGTATAGACCTGACTGATATAGTTAGGTCATAAGGTAGATCTACTTCTTATTTTCTGTGATAAAGTGCAATTTTTATAGCAAATATTTTAAGAGTTTCAAGTCAAATTCAAAAGTTTGTAATCAGACTCGAGTTATAGCTCAGTGGTAGCACTTGCCTAACATTTTTGCTGCCCTGGGTTCAACCTCCAGTATAAAAACTTATCATATAGGAGCTGGAGAGATGGCCTAGTGGTTAAGAGCACCGACCGCTCTTGCAGAGGACCCGGGTTTGATCCCCAGCACCCACATGGCAGCTGAGAACCATCTGTAACTCCAGTTCCAGGGGAATCCAACACCCTCTTCTAACCTCCGCAGCATTGCACAACACGGGTGCACAAACCTACATGCAGACAGTACATTCATACACATAAATAAAATAAAATAAAATAATTTTTTAAATTAAAAAGATATATATAGAATATTCAAGATAATATGATTGCTAGAAAGCTGACTGGATGAATGAAGCACTTGTGCTCCTAGCATGAAGACCAGAGTTTGGGTCCCCAGCACTCACAGAAGCCTCCTGTGTGGCTGCCTGCCTTTCATCCCAATGTCAGGAGACAGAGATGAGCTTTCTGGGGCAAGCTGGCTAGATCTCTAGGTTTCATAAGAGACCTTACCTCAGTAAACAAAGTGGAGAATGTGCTGGTTAGTTTTTGTCAACTTTACACAAACCTAGAAAGGTAGTTGAGCAAGGCAGGGTGAACAAGCCAGGAAGTAGCATTCCTTGATAGTCCTTTTCTATTCAACCATCCACGCCCCTACTCATCTTGCCGCCCAAAGCCCTTCCCCATGCCCCCTCAGTTCCTGGCTGGGGTTCCAATCTTGGCCTCTGGTGGGGAGGCCCTGTACACTGTAAACCGAATAGACCCTTTCTTCCCCCAGTTTGCTTTGGTCACAGTGTTTATCACGGCAACAGAAGGCAAACTAGAGCAGAGAGCTATCAAGGAAGATGCTCAGTGTCAACCTCTGGCCTCTGCACACATGCACACACATGTGAGAACACATGTACACACACAAAATAATATAGCTTGTTTTTGTCTTTTGGAGACAGGGTCTCCCTGTAGCCCCAGCTGTCCTGGAACTCACTATGTAGACCAGTCTGGCCTTGAACTCACAAAGATCCGCCTGCCTCTGCCTCCTGAGTGCTGGGATTAAAGGCGTGCACCACCACACCCGGCATCATTTTGTATATAATAGTTTAAAAAACTCTAAAGTTAAAATGGCCATTTTTATGTATTTTTGCAACATTAGTGAGAAACTCATTTTCAGTGGAATTGTATCCAAATCTGGTAGAATTAAAGAGATAATCTGATTTGATAGGCCCCATTCTGGATGCTCAAGAGCCAGGCAGGGCTGTTGACTACTGTAGATGCCTAGGTTTTTTATCCTAGCAACTGAAAACCCAAGAAAGAATGTCATAAAGAGCCCAAAAGATGCTCAGTGGAGAAATACATTTGCCACCAAGCCTGATGACCTGAGTTCAATCCCCAGAACCTGCATGGTGGAACAAGAGAACTCTTGTAAATTGTCCTCTGACCTCCACATACAGAGTGTGACATGCCTCTTCCCCCAAATAAATGTTAAAAATATTAAATAATCAAAAAGAATAGCACAGCCTTTATTACAACTTGCATTTCAAGTATCAGAAGTGCTTATACTTATTTCTAGTGATTGCATCATAGGGTGAAATCTCCTATGCATGGAAAGTTCAATACTCTTATGATATATGCCATTCAACTCAAAGAACACCACTATATGTAGAATTTTCCATAGATAGTAGCCAGGGCTGTGATGCTAAAGAAGCAAGCAGGTATCTCTCATGTGGCAGACTTATCGATGGAATTACACAGACCTAAAGTGTGGCTGTGCTTTCTGCACAGTAATCAGTTCTGAGGGACCCTTATGGGGAAATGTTTCTTGTGCCCCTCTACTTTGTGACCACTCAGGAGAGTGACATCAAACCCTAATGCCTGCTAGGGTGGTTTCTAAAATAGAGGACCCAGAGCCCCGGCTGAGAGTTATTCCGCACTGGCACCCAAGGATGCTGAAATTCAAATGTAATAAACCTGGGCATCCCGGCCTCAGCCTGTAACAGCCCTGGGCAAAGCACTCCCAAAGTCCTTCCTGAATATGTGCATTCCTGGAATCCTGATGCTCCTTGGGCTAAAGTTATTCTCATCTCTGATTACAGATCAGAACTGTGACTAGTTCCATGCCAACTGACACAGACAGAAACCAATAATTGAACCATTAAATTTTGCTTTATTCAGAGAAACAGCAATCTGAGAAGACAGTGGGCTAATATCCTAAATATCAATCTTCTGTCTCATCTTTAGGCAGTGGAATTCTATAGGGAGGGGAATCAAAGGCAGCTAATGGTTTCCAAGTTTAGTCTTACCCTCTGGTCAGGTGGTCAGTCTTCTCTGAGATACATGGCATTGGTGCTTTTCCCCCTTACCATCTCTGTGTAGCGGGGGGGGGGGCTCTGCTTCCCCTCATCATTGGCCCTCTGTACAGCAGGGGGTGGTCACATTCGCTGAATCTTGCATTCCTCCTGGAGTCCACCATTTGGATGATGTCTAGATGAAAGTTTAACTTGAAACAAACCACTATAGAATCGAGTACAAATGAGCTCTTGTGGACTATACAGTGCCCCACTCAGAATCACTTGGAGATTTTTAAAGACAAAGAACATCTAGGTGTGCCTTAGATTGGTACTAGACAGCATAGTGGCCATTAGATGGCTTTTAAAAAGTAGAAATATGACCTATATTGCCAGTAATATGTTTCTTTGGACAGCACTGATCCAGAACATAGCTTCTTAGATGTGAATGTCCTTTGAAGTTACTGGGTATGTGGTTGAAGCAAACTTTCTGATTCTCTAGGACCAGGCTGCCCCAAGTGATGCTTGATGCTGTTAGTTTCTTGACCCTTTCAGGCTGCCCCAAGTGATGCTTGATGCTGTTAGTTTCTTGACCCTTTCGGGACCACACAACTGCATCTGATCCCTTAGATGACCAAGAAGAGAGGTCATATGCAGGGTGTAGAAGTCCCCAGGCGATGCTAGTACACAGGAAGAAAAGGCCTGTAACCTGGTGCTCGGGTCTCCCTTTGGGAAGTAAAGTACCTGTGTTCTATAGATAGAGGTCAATTGCAGACACTAGAGCCAATACCTGTAGTATGTTCTTCCCTTTATCGATCAGGTCCTATAGGACATAATGCCTGATGCAGCATTACAACTCTGATTTGTTTTATTATCAAATTTGGAGAGGAGAGGAGAGGAGAGGATAAGAGAGAGAGAGAGAGAGAGAGAGAGAGAGAGAGAGAGAGAGAGAGATTTAAGTTGAATTTTTCACAGCTCAATTCCACATTCCTAAGTCAGGATCCTGGACTGTAGCACCCAGATTCCTGAAGCCAGCTTATTCTGATGTACTAAGTCTTGTCCCTTTCATTACTTTGTTTTGAAGAGATGATCAGTGACCCAAAGGCAGAGATCAGACCTGGCAGCGACTCTCTCCTCTTAGAAGCCATTGGTGATGCTGAAACACCAACTTTTAGGGATGTTTTAGTGGATGTGCCATAGAAGAATATAGTGTGACACACATGAAAGACTGTGTGTGTTTTGCTGCCAAGGCTGGTCAGTCTAGAATAGAGTAGTACTCTGGCTAGAACTGGAGCCTCCAGGTCTCCAGACTGGGAAGGGTTGTTGCAGATGGAGCTCCCTACTGACCACCGTTGCAGGACACACGTATGGGCTAAATGGTGGCTGAAGGTTTGATGGAAAGTTTCAGTTTGGGGATGCAGCAGCAAGATCTCAAGGCAGCATGGCAGGTACATGTGTCCAGGATTGAGGGGTATGTTAGGGTTGATGCTGGATGTGTCAGGAGGGCCTGGAAAGAGGTGAAGACACTCCTACTGGAGCCAGCAGAATGACCCAGGAGACAACACTAAGAAGGGGGATTGGTGTCAATGAGAGTGACCTGTGATGGTTAAACTTTACTGTCAACTTTAGTTGACTAAGAATCACCACAGAAACACATCTGAATATAAAGTTAACTGAGGTAAGACCTACTTTGAATGTGGGTCTCTCTCTCTCTCCCCCCTCCCCTTCCCTCCCTCCTTCCTAACTACAGACGGAATATCATTTGCTGCCTCATGCCACCAATGCTATCCGTCCTTCACCCTGATAGACAATGTATTCCTCTTAAACCATAAGCCTTCTCTCCTTGCACTTGTCACAGCAACAAGAAAACTAAGAAATACAATGAATACTAAGAGTAGGGACATTACCTGATGAAGTTGACCATATGGGTCATAGGATTTTGGACCTGGTTGGTGTGGGAGGAATGTAGAAGACATTGGATCTGTGGTTAGAGAAACCCTAGCATTCTGTGAGCAAAGTTTAGCAGGCCGTTCTGGCAGAAGACAAGAATGCTAAGTGAATGTGGACAGCAGAGGCCCAGTTCATGAAGTTTCATACGGTACTAAGGCCTCTATTGGGACATGGCTTAGAGGCCATTTCTGTTATACTATGGCAAAGAATCTAGCTTCATTCTGTCCATTTCCTAAGAGCTCGAGAATGGCTGAATTTAAAAGTAATGGACTAATTTCTTTGGTGGAAGAAATTTCAAGTCAGTGTAGCATTGAGTCTGCAGCATGGTTATTTCTCACCACACTTACTCAAATCTACAGTGAGAGAGCAGGAAGATAGGAAAAGTGTACAGTTTGGTGAGGAAAAGAGTGTCTGAGTACTTAAAGATGCAGGCAAGGTGGGCACAGAGAATGCATCATTAAAGAAGTCAGTGTCATTAAAGAGAAACCTCTTCATGTTCTTCACTGAGACAATAAGAAAGGTATCTTGAGTAAGACTCCATCACAGGCTCCAACTTGGGAAAATTGGAGAGAGCTTGAATTGAGTGTCTCTAAAGGGGATCCTGGTTGGAAAATTGCCTTAAAAAGCGTGTTCCTAGGCCAAGCCACTGCCCTTCTCTGTTGCTCTGATATATACACTGACCAAAAGCAACTTGGGAAAGCAAAGGAATTATTTTATCTCACAGGTTACAGTCCATCATTGAGGAACTAAGGCGGCAGCTTAAAGCAGGAACTTAGAGCTTGGAGTGCTGCTCACAGACTCACTTCCAGCCTCCTGTTCGACTACCTTTCATTTTGTTTCAAAATTTTATTCTTTGAAAATTGTGCGCATATATATATATATATATATATATGTGTGTGTGTGTGTGTGTGTGTGTGTGTGTGTGTATATACACACACACACATATATGGAATTGGGGTATTTCCACTCCTTCATTCCCCTCTCTCATCTCTTCCCTCTCTCCCACTAAAACACTTCTTCTACTACTTTGATCTCCTTTGTTGACCCATAGTTTCTCAAGGAGTACTGGATCCTCCTAAGTCACACACACACACACACACACACACACACACACACACACACAATGAAATCCTGCCTGAGGCAATACTGTGTGTGTCTTGTATAGGTGGATACAGCATCTGCACTGCATTCTTGAGTTAAGCAGCCATGTGTGTCCAAAAGATACTATTTCTTACTTAGCACTCATCCCAATGTCTGGCTTCTACATTATTTTTCTCTTCAGTGCTATTTCCTGAACCTTGGGCTTGGAGGATGTTGTAGGTGTCCCATTGGAAGTGAACACTCCACAGTCATGTGCTCTCCCCTCCCGACCAGTTGGACTCCACAGTCACCTGCTCTCCCCTCTCCACCAGTTGGACTCCACAGTCACGTGCTCTCCCCTCCCGACCAGTTGGGAGTCTTCATATTGACTTCTTTTTCAGTGCACAGAGACACTGCTTTGATGATGGTTGATTCTTCTTTTGCTTCTGTATAGAACACCATTTTCCGATTTGCAAAATCTCTTTTTGATGCTGCTGTCCAGATTGTCATAAAATTGTCATACCTTGGACAGTGCTCCCAGTGGTAGCATTTGCAAAAAACATCTGCTGGAGTCCAAATTACAAGGAAGACTTCCTGCAGCAGCAGCAGCCGCTCCAGCAGCAGTACACCAAGCAGATCTCTTTCGGGCACTTTCCAATGTGCTTCGAGTTTTAGCTCTTGACCTTTCTAGGAAGTGGTCCATAGACTCTTTAAGCTGCCATGACCTAGAGGTGGCTCACAAAATTTCCAAGTCAACAAAATTTCCCTTGACACATCCCAAATCATGAAGACTTCCAGCGGCACACTCCAGAGGAGATATTCAAAACATATTGGTTAGCAGCAGGTGTGTTTTGCCCAGGTTCAAAAGAACATCCAGTTTGTGGCCTTGCCTCATGTCTTGGCCAAATAGTTGGAATATCTGTTTCATATCACCTGGTATTTGAATGTTCAGCAATAACATGCTGTGTAGTTTTATGTTCAGTTGTTTGTAGTTCTTAATTCGAATGCAGCTTCCATCACAGTGCTGGGGCTGCCCAGCCACTCGAGGGTGTGGGCTGCAGTTGCCTCTCAGGCTCAGGAGATGCCTGCTCCACGGGTGTAGGTCTGCTGTACTCAGCTACCTTTCTAATACAGCCCAGCCCCACCTGCCTAGTAATGGGACCCCCCTCCCACAGTGAGCCCAGCCCTCCTGCATCAATTAGCAATTAAGAATGTACCCCCAGAGATATGCCCACAGGCCAACTTGATGGTGGGAATTTGATTGAGATTCTCTTCCCAGTTATGTCAAGGTGACAATGAAGGGTAGCTGTCACAATGGCAGTAGAATCTAACATTGTCTTCATGGTGCTGATTTTTCAAGCGGTGGGCAATACAAGAATTACAGGTTTAGGGAGGCTTGAGCCAGATTTCTGAAAATTCCTGAGTCTGAGCAATGTGTGGTGGAATTAGATCCCCTGCAAGGAAGGCCTGAGAAATAGAGATGTTGCCGCCAAGAGGCCCAGGCGCTGCATACGGAGCTTCAGGCTGCTGCGTTTACCCTTCTGGATTCTGGTCTTGCTTTGGTCTGATCTTTGCTATGTTCAGGTTCCTCCCTTTTGAAATGAAAATGATTGCACTGAGCCACTATAATGGGAACTCACAACTTGTGCTTTAGATTTTATAGGGGCTTACGGCAGTGTTTGAATCTCAGAAAACACTGCACTGAAACTTTTGAACAGTTTTGGAGTTTTTGCTACTTTGGGGACTTTTAGAGATAGACTAGATGCATTTGCATTATGAGATGAATGTGAGACTTTAGGGGCCAAGGATTAAAAGTTAGGATTTCAAGCGTGTATTTGGGTTTTTACTTGGCAGGGGTGGAGCTGTGATGGCTAAGTTTCATTGTCAGCTTGGCTGGGTTTATAATCATCCTGGTAACACATATGAGTGTTATTAAGTATAAAAAAGCATGAGCCACCTGCAGACACATGATGGGACCAGACAGCATGTCAGGGGGCAGAGAGAGCAGGGGGGGGACAGAGAGAGAGCAGGGGGGAGACAGAGAGAGAGGGACACAGAGTTATGGTGGCTGGGGTCCACCCTTTATACCCATGGGGTGGGGCCTCAGGTAAGTGGGAAGAGGTCAGAGGATTGGCAGCTTCTGGAGGAAGTGGGCACCTGTGTGCCCCTTAGTATTCTGGGAAGCCTGGACCTAACATTCCAGCCTTTTGCTTGTGATAAGGAAATGGGGCACTGTTCTCTCTCTTCTGTATCTGCTTCAGAGCTGATCGAGGGCAAAGTCTTGGGGGAACAGCTGTCAGGCTGGAGGGTTAGAATCCGGTTTCCCATTTTGGCTGCTCTGGGTGCTCTGCCCAGTGGGTTTGGTCCAGATCAATAGTGGCCAGTACTTTTAGTGGACATTTTCTCTGCAACTGAAAAGACAAGCTGGTTGAGTCTTATATGAGTATACCAGTGCAGGGACTTCACAGTACCAACAGGGGGCTACTGTGTGCATTAGCAATTGGAGGGTCCCTGTCTAGGGTCTGCAGAGGGAAAGAGGACTTGTACCCTGGTTTGAGAAATTGGAAAAAAGTTTTTAGTACACAGAGCTCTATAATGAGGGCCAGCTTTAACACACAGGGTTCCAGAATGAGAGCCATAACCATGAGAATATAAAAGGTATTATTTTCTGTCATGGCACACTAAATCTGTCATCTATCTCTGAGATATTTTCTAACATGACATAGTAGATTGCTAACTTGGCACAGTAGGTCTCTCACCTATCTCTCTGATAATAACCTATTTCATTTTCTCTTGTTTAGATTACAGTTTCCTGTTGGAGTGTTTAAAGCCACACAGTTAGATCAGATAAATGAAGTTTGTTTTGGTGTTAAGGTCAGTTGAGGTTCTGGTCCTTAGGGGTCACTCAGGCCTTGCGCCTGGCTCTCTTCACCAGTTCCACCTATGTGAGGACAAAATCAGGCCTTGCTTGGCCACGCCTTCCCTTTGAAGGGTAGGAAGTTTCTCCTCTATATGGACTTTCCTCCTTTGACTGGACACTGGCAGGATGAAGTCCTTTTAAGTGAATCTCCAAGACTTCCCTGGCGCGGGATGACTGGTGACTCGCTGCCACAGGACATGCACAAAGTTGCGGATGCAGGACCCTAGGACCCAAGTCAACCTCAGAGGGTAGGGGCCAAAATATTGTCTCTTCAAATCCCTCTTGCCAAATCAGATTGGAGCTTTAAATGTGGTTGCTAAACCTCCAAGAGGATTGTTTGAATTAATTTGATACTTTGATTACCATACAACTCCTAAGTAAAGCTTGAACATTGACTTAAGCACTGTTAATAAATTCTTAATTGCTGTGGCAAAAATATTCTGACTAATAAAATGCAAAAACATTCTGACTAATAATAAAAGCTCATGGTAGGAGCCTGGTAGTGGCTGCAGCACAGGCTAGGAAAGGATGCTATTTACTGGCTTGTGTTGCTGGCTTATAGTCAGCCTATTGTATACAACATAGAAATATCTGGCCAAGGATGGCATTGCCCACAATGGGCACAGGCCAGTCCAATGAAGGCAATTATTGAGGTTTCTCAGCTCAGGTGTATCAGGTTGACATTAAACCTATGCAGTAAGTCTTCTACAATTTGTTCTTTAAGGTCTATGAAGGTCATTTAGGTACTCAAAGTACAATGATTTAAACCATGCAAGGCAAAAGTTTCTAACATAGCCCATGAAACAAACCCAAGATAATAAAGAGGTTAAAACCAGTACCTTCTCAAATGAAGGCCATGTCACTTATCCCCAGATTTTGAATTATAGCTTTGAAAAGTAAAAGGTAGGTGGGGGTGGGAATTGTCACATACCAACAGAAGACAGGAAATGGTTAGGGCTCACCCAAATTGGTTACATTTGGACTGTCCGTGTGGCCACCAGAAGTAAAACCTAATTTCTCTTAAAAATGTTAAAAGTAACATGTGCAAAGTATAACAGATATATAAAAGTTTTAGTATGTATGGGTAACTCAATATTTATATATGTCTGTTTCACTTGAGGCTGTAACGACGTATATAGTACCTGGTAGGTGGAACACAATTTCTTGTATAAGCCATAATTACATTATAGAATTCTTAAAAGTGAATAGTACTGCATGCATACACTCATAAATAAGGTTCTAATAAATTTGGTGATGACAGTTTGTAAAGGTTGTGCTAAGCAGAGGCACATGCATTGTAATCATACACAGATCTTAATAGTTTAATAATGCCATACACGTACACACATGTCATACACATACACACATGTATCCATACATTCCTCAAGAGATTTTTATCTTAGTGTTTGTACTGAGCAGTCACGTGCATTGCAATCATACACAGACAGATCTTAATATGCTGTTTAACAATATCATACACATGCACACATTTATCCACACATTCCTTCAAAAGATTTTTTTCTAGTGGTTGTACTGAACAGTCACATACATCGGAAAAAACACCTTTAGAAATATTATTTAAAAACATGGAGGTCTAATTAGTTGCACTGCCAAGGCTGAGATGACATATTGCAACTTTGGTTCTAAAACTATGAACTTATTGAAATACTTTAACAAGTGATGGAAAACAGAATTATATACAATAATTAAAGAACTGACAATATCAAAGGTACTTAGGCTATTTCATTGGAGGGAAGGGGAAGCCATGTGCCACTGTTCAAGTACCAAAGTATGAACGAATCCAGGGATTTTTAAAATGGTCCCTGGTCAGAGGGATGGTGGCATAGCACAGGAGAAAAAGAAAAAAACATCTGTTAGTGAACCCATAAGGGTAAAAAATCAGGTTTTCAGACGTCTGGAACCAAAAAAAAAACTGGCAAAGAAAATTTTTTAGTTGTAATACCTGTGGAAAAAATAATTTAGACAGATAATAAAACCTTCAGATAAGCAGTGTAGAAACTTAGGAACCTGGGTTCAAATCAGGCCTTTGAAAAAAATGTAAGAGGCATGACAAAAGTAAATTTAATTTTTTTTGAGTGCAACATTGAATAAAAGAAGTTTGAAGTGGCCACTTTGTTTGGACAAAATATAACACAAGAGAACATGGACACGTGACAGTTACAAAGACACATTTAAGAACAGTTATAACACACAGACAGGTTGGACAGACACATGACCTAACTGTATCCATTAACTCTGGGCAATGGGAAACACCCCCCCCCTTTTTTTTTAATCTAAAGTTGTCCATCGTTGTCCAGGGCAGTGGAACCATTAATTGCAATCATCACATTTACAAAGAATCACTTAGAGTTTAAGACATCTACTTAGGTGGAAACAGCCTGTATGCCCATACTGTGCTTTGCAGCACAGGCTGTTCTTGTACACCTGCAAAGGATGGTGGAGGGGGTAGGCAGGAAAATCTGGTGGCTTGCGTATATTACCTGCTAATTTAATGATAATAAATTTAGTTAGTGGAAGAATCAAAAGATCCCAGCCAAGTGAAAGGTTACTGCCTGTGGGAAAAGCTGGATGCTAGTGAGACGGGGTGTGGTCGGCAGACCTTCTTAATCTCAGATACAGAGTCTTCTCAAAAGATCCCGGCCAGGTCAAAGTTTACTGCCTGAGGCAAAAGCTGGATGCAGCTGGGGCAGGGTGTGGTCAACACACCTTCTTAATCCCAGATACAGAGGCTTGTATCCCAAAGCAGACAAAAAATGGATTTCTGAATAAAATGGGGTTTAATAAAGAAAAAAACAATGAAATGGAAAATGCCAAAATCTGAAATAATCCCTTAAAATTAGGCAAAAGTTTTGTAAACAAAATAAAAAACAAAACAAAATAGCATTTTGTGAAAAGCCAAATGATGCAAAACTCTCAAACAAAAGCCTGTAAAACTTAACTATCCATACAAAATTTGAAAAAATGAAAATTGATTGTATTTGGAAATGGATGTAGTTATAAGGTCTGATGTAAATTCAAGCTTCCTGCCACGTGGTCTCAATGTGGCTCAGCAGAAATGGGGCAGCCTCAAGATGGCGGCTGAGGAATGGGCGTGGCTGCCGCTCCCGTTTCTGTTTGAAAAAAGCCTGTGGTAGTGGTGTGAGGGCGTGGCATGGCAATGCAGGGGAGGGGGAAAAACCGAATGGTGGGGCAGATGTGCAGCAGACTGGGGAGAGGAGAGAGCTGTAGGAAGGAAGTAAAGTCAAAAGAAAGGGGAACGGCGTGGAGAAAAAAAGGCGTGGAGGATGAGTCCTCTAATGGGAGGCTAAAAATGAAGTTAGAGAGGAAGGAGGTAAAGTTTAGCCTCAAAGCATGTCCGATGACGATGACTAGGGTGCGTCCACCCTAGTATCAGGGGTGCTGGTGAGAGACCCCAGGTCTACGTGACCAACGTGGGGGTCTCTCAGACAGGGCCTGCAAGCCTGTGAAGTCAGCGTCCTGAAAATCACATCACAGGGGAGGACAAAATTCGGGTCCAGATTCTCTCCCCAGTGTCCAGGCAGACAGCAATCTGGACGGAAAAATGTGGGGGCGGGGGGAGAACCCTGATTGTGCCGGCATTCAGAGGTTCAAAACAGGGAAGCAGAATGGGAGGCTAAAATGAAGGAAAAATCGGAGGGAAGACAAAGTCAGAAGGAGGGAGAGGGAGAAGGAGGGAAACAGGAGAGAGTAGGAGAACAGAGAGCTGTACCTCCTGAGCATGGGCACACAGTTTGGGGCAATCTGCGAGCCTGTGGATTAAAAATGATGTTGGTGGGAGCACAAGCATGGTGGGATCAGGAACCCAGTTTGAGGCAGTCTGCAAGCCTCAGTGGGTCCAAAACCACAACGGGCTAATGCTGAGAGAAGGAAGTACAAAGGACAGAAAGGGGGGGGGAGAGAAGGAGAGGGGGATGGAGGGGAGCAGAAGAGCAGAGTGGTACCTCATCATGAATTGTGGCAGCTGGTTGTCCAGAGAAATACACTGCAGCAAGTCCATCCCAGGGGTTCCATAAAAAAAGGTTAGGCAGTCCTATTCGGGGTGAGAACTCGTGGCGAGTGCTCTAACAGATCAAAATCCTTCGAGTGAGCGCTCTGCCTGATAAAAATAATCAAGCCCCTGGGGCATTGCACGACACGGGTGCACAGACTTGCATGCAGACAGTACATTCATACACAAACAGAATTAAAATTAATAAAAAAAATTAAAAAAATAATCAAGCCCCGACCAAGTCTACAGCACCATAATATATTAGGTTATAAAAAGCCGTGTATGCCGGGCGTGGTGGCGCATGCCTTTAATCTTAGCACTTGGGAGGCAGAGGCAGGCGGATGTTTGTGAGTTCAAGGCCAGCCTGGTTTACAGAGTGAGTTCCAGGACAGCTGGGGCTACAGGGATATCCTGTCTCAAAAAGCCAAAGGAAAAAAAAAAAAGCTGTGTATTCCCAGCCCCAGCCCCCAGATAAAAAGTCACATGAGGCTTAAGTCACGCCAGGAACAAGATTTACTTCCACGTGGAATTACCAGCAAGGTCCACCTGCAAGGGCAGCCTAAAGACATGCAGTGGAACCAGGCAGCATGGCAGGCAGTGAAAGAGAGATGGCACCTAGGGCCCACCCACTTATGGCCAGGGGGCGGGGCCTCAGATACAGAGAAAGTGATCAGAAGATTGACAGCCTCTGGAGGAAGTGGGTATCTGTGTCTTTTGGGTTTCTGGAAAGCCCAGACCTAACAGTGTTTGCCTGTAATCCCAGCTCTGGGGCGGCAGAGACAGGCAGATCTCTGGAATTTGCTGGCCAGCCAGCAAGCTCCAGATTCCGTGAGAGACCCTGTTTCAAAAGTAAAGTGGAGAAGCAGTTGAGGATGAGGCCTGACATCAGCCCCAGGCCTATGTGCGCATGAGCACGTGTGACACACACACACATACACACATGCATACACACACACACACACGCACACACACACACACACACACACACACGTATCTGTTTCTTTCTCTCCCATTCCCACAAGCAGAATCTTCCTTCCTGGCATGGCTGCCCAGGCTCAGGAGGGAGCCAGGAGGGGGAGGGGTGAGCCCATATGGGCCAGTAAAGAGACTAACCTGAGAGAGGTTCCGAGGGAATAACTCAGTTTATTGGCAACAAGCAAAGGTTTACATACTAAAGCTACCATGCTCGGGGCAGGGAATGGGGGTCAGAGGGTGTGAAAGAGCAAGGGAAGCAGGAGCTAATGCGGCTCCAACAGAGCTCCCAGGTGTGTATTTAGCAAACAGGAGGTGTGACATCTGCCCAGTACATCAAAAGGGAGCCCCAGGACATGGGGTGTCACTCCGTGAGCAGGAACACCTTTCATCCCAGCTCCTCAAAGAAACTTGCAGAATGGTGAGGCATGGGGACAGGGGGACAGGGGATGGGGGATGGGGGGATGGGGGAACAGGGGGGGACGGGGGAACAGGGGATGGGGGGTCCCACTCGAGCTAAACAGTCCCATTCCACATACATACATATACATACATAAACATACACACATACACACATTTACACACAAATACACAAACATGCATACACACACACTACACATGCATATACACACCACACGCACACACACACACACACACACACACACACCCCAACCACAAACACATCTCCCAGAGGTGGTGGCAGAGCACCAAGTCCTGCAGTCATGAGTCCTTCTCTTTTGCTGTTCTAGATCTGTGCATGTGGGTATGGGATTCCTCAAGGTTATTGTCTGTCCCATTGTGGTGTCTGTCACCTTCACACCCTGGACCATCCTCTAGCACCACAGAAATGGAAGAAGTCCTATGAAGTTGGTTTTTGTTTTTTGTTTTTGTTTTATACCTTAGGGCACACAGGGCTTCACCAGGGTTTGTCAAGAATGTCCTGATTTGGGGCTGGAGAGATGGCTCAGAGGTTAAGAGCACTGGCTGCTCTTTGTAGAGAACCCAGGTTGGATTCCCAGGACCCACCTGGTGGCTTACAACCATCTGTAACTCCAGTTTCAAGGGATCCGACATCTTCTGTCCTCCATGGGCATTGCATGACATGGGTGCACCAACTCCATGCAGGCAATACGCTCCTGCACATAAAAAGTAATAATGTCCTGATCCTCTCTCTTTCTCCCTCCCTCCCTCCCTCCCTCCCTCCCTCCCTCCCTCCCTCCCTCCCTCTCTCCTCTTAGATTAAATAGAAGTTGTTGAGCCCTGAAAATGGCTTTGAAGATTCAGAAGTTACTTTGGAGATGAGAGAAATATTAATGCTGAAGATGTCTGTGAAGGTCAAATAAGGTTAAAAAACTTCCAAATGGAAAAGTAGAAAATCCCAGAATTTAAACATTGCTTATATAGTATACTAAACACATAGTCTCATCCACAATAAATGAAATATATATTTAATGCTCAGGGCATGGCTGATTTTCTAAAAGATTTTGTCACCAGGACAACTTCAATATTCACTCACTAGGAAGTATTTTTTTTATTACTACAGTGGGATTTAGATTTGGGGTCAGTTTATATTTGAGATTTGTGCAATGCATATTCAATGTTTTCCAATATGAAATGTTTTACATGCTTTTAAATAGTTTATAAAATACATATTCAACATGTTAGCATATATACATGCTTATGTCATATTTTTGTGACTGACCTAATAAAATACAATATCATTGCTCTGGACTGAATAAATGTTCCCTCAAAATCCATGTGTTAAGAGTCTTTGTCCACAAGGAGCTGCTGTTGGATGCCAGATGTCCTCTTCCATCGCTCTCCACCTTGTTTTCTGAGACAGGCTCTCTCCTTGAGCCTGGAGCTCTAGCTCAGTTTTAGCACCAGATCGGCTGAACTGGCTGACCAACAAAATCTAGGAAATCGACCTGTCTACCCCCTGCTCTTATCCTCAGCACTGAGTTATGGACGTGTGCTACTGCGCTTAGCTTTTTTTTTTTTGGTATTTTCGAGACAGGGTCTCCCTGTAGCCCCAGCTGTCCTGGAACTCACTCTGTAGACCAGGCTGGCCTTGAACTCACAAAGATCCGCCTGCCTCTGCCTCCCGAGTTCTAGGATTAAAGGTGTGCGCCACCACGCCCAGCTGCGCTTATCTTTTACAAGGTGGCTAAAGACAAAAACTCAGATTCTTGTGTTTGCATAGTAAGCACTTATCAACTGAGCCATCTCTCCAGCCCCACTTTTCTTTTTACAAGTCAACTGACTCCAGTAATTTGTTATAATAATGAAAAGTTACTAACACAAGTTAGTCACAAGTTTATACCAAAATTTTGTTACTTGTTTGAGATTTTCCTATTTTCTCTCTCTCTCTCTCTCTCTCTCTCTCTCTCTCTCTCTCTCTCTCTCTCTTTCTCGTGCTCTGTGTGTGTGTGTGTGTGTGTGTGTGTAAATATTTCTTTTCCCTTTCTTCCTGGCTGCCTCCCAACTTCTTTCTTGCTATAGATACGGGTGTCTGGGGTCAAGGGTCCCTTCCCAGAGTGCATAAGCTCTCTTAGGCCCTGTGCTGTCTCGGATCCTAACTTGATATATTTTCAAGGACTCCTGCTTCAGTCTTGTGAGCATACCGGGATCACGATCAGTACCGCCTCTGTCTCCATGGCAGTCTGGGCAGGGCTGCTCCTGTCTGGGAGAAGCTATTGGACAGTTGTGCACTAGGAGTGGCCCAGCCAAGGGTGGATGGGACTCTGATCAGATCCTCAGCCCATGGCCAGCCTGTTGCTGTGCAGGAGCAATGAATGATTATTGCTCTCAAGGTCCAAAGGAAATCACTATCAGGACTGTTCTGAGAGGTCCCAGCATGATGAGTTCCTCCAATCCAGACTTCATTCTGAAAGTTGTCCCTAGGCCAACAGGGAGGTGTTTTATTTGGTTGAGTTTTGAGAAGAATGACAGGAAACACACTGGTCTGTGAAGACTGGAACTCAGAACCTGTGACCCTGGGCAAGCCACTTGGCCTCTCCAAGCCTGTGTGTACAACAAAGGGACCAAACACCCTGCTCTGTGGTTGTGGTGTTGAATAAGAAGTGACTGGAACTGGTGAGCTCTTGGAAGTTGTGAAGACCCCACTAAGGGGTGGAGGACAGCTGCTGTCAACACAGAGTTGGGAAGGCTGCCATGGGCTGTGCCTGTCATAGTCGTCTACATCCCCAACATCCCTAGCTACGGGGACTGGAGGCAGTGAATGTGGGTGGATAGAACAGTATATAAAATTGGTGTCTCTGTGCCCACAGGACCTAGGGACCCACGAGGCCAAGGAAAGTGACCCCTCCTTAGCAACATGGGGGCCCCAGTCACCATAGCAGGCCCCGTCTGATCTTTCTGCTGGAGATATCAGCATACACAGGCCACCTTCCTGGCCTCTCTACTTATTCCAACCTTAAACTGTCCCCAGTGCCCTGCGGCACCTCATCCATTTTCCTCCCTGGCCACGAGATGTCGCTCTGAACCAACCTTTGTATGACTTTTGCTCCAGGTTCTCAGAGTTCTTACATCACAGTGGCTGGCTCTGTAACTCCATAGTGCTTGTCATTCTCTCAGTGTGGGGTACTGCTCACCGATGAGGTCCCTGTGATCCAACTTCCCAGCCTATATGCAAAAAATTAAGCACTCAGTGGGTAAAAGTGCTTGCCACACAAGAATGAGGACTAGACTTCAAACTCCCAGAAACCATGTAAAAGCCAGATGACACATGCTTGAGAGTCTGTGATCCCAGCACTCCTACAGAGAAATGGGAGGGAGGAGGGATATCCCCAGAAATTGGATTATCAGCTAGCCTGGCGTATGAAGGGGTAAAGAGACCCTGCCACAAGGAGCAAGGTGGGGACTGATGCCCAAAGTTGTCATGTGATCTCCACATGTGCCCTGTGGCCCATGCAAACCTGCATTCATCTTTTTAAAAGAAAAAAAAAAAAAACTACTCAAGGGAAGTAGTGAGGCTTGCCTTGAGTCACATGGTAAATTCCTATACAGAAGTTATGGAAACAGATGAAGAAGACTCACTCCCTAGGTGGCTGGTCATGTGTTCATTTTCCTGGGGATACCGATGACAGTCCTCACATGTCCCTATCCAGAGCTTGGCACACAGTAGGGCTTCAGTCAGTGCTGGATGAATAGAATTACTTCAACCTTGTGACTCTCTTTAGGCCATGAAAGACAAGGTGGAGAACAGATCCCACCACCTGTCCCATCCAGAGTCCCATTTAGGTCTGTCAGCTCAGCCACACTGAGCATCCCGAAAGCCCTGCTGGTCTGGTCCTTCTGTTGGTGAGGTGGTGTGATGTTTTCAAGGGGTACTTGTTCCTTCCTTGCTCACACTGTTCTTTCTCTGGAGCCTTAAACAGGGGAGAACATGGTGACATCTAATAAATATCCAGGATAACACATTCATTTCTCTGTTCCCAGGAAGGACCCTAAAGGAAGAATCTCTGATGAAGATATATTTTTAAGTCTTTTTTTTTTTTTTTTTGAGACAGGGTTCCTCTGTAGCCCCAGCTGGTCTGAAAATCACTATGTAGATCAGGCTAGTCTTGAACTCACAGAGATCTACCTGTCTTTCCCTTCCCAGTACTGGGATTAAAGGTATGCACCAGGATTCCTGGCTGTTGAATATGATTCTTGAAAAGATATTCCAGGGCTGGAGAGCTGGCTCATCAGTTAAGAGCACTGGCTGCTCTTGCCAAGGACCTGGATTCGATTCTCAGCACTCAAATGGTGGGTAATAACTGTAACTCCAGTTCTGGGGGATGTAACACCTTCATTTGACCTTCTTGGGTACTTTGGGATACGGGCGCACTTACATACTTGCAGGCAATTCACTCATACACATGAAATATAAATAATTGAAAAACATCTTAAACTAAGAATCACATTTCAATGAGCAGAATTGTCCACTAGTGCTGTCATACATAGCCTGTGGAGCAGCAAGGGGAGGCCTTGGGCAGCAGGGAGTCCAGCCGTGGGTTCTCTGGGGCCCACCTGCTGACTCAGGAGCTCTAGGTGGTGTTCCCAAGTTCTCCTGTCTCCCATGCACCTGTGAATTTTACTCCACCTGATGCCTGTCTTTAAAGCGCCTTATTACAGCAGGGTTATCTGAGATGAGCTGTCGATCGTGGAGTCACATTCATCACAACTTCCCCAGCAAAATTTCAGAAACATCATCTATTTTTCTTATGAGTGTATTGCCTGCATACATATAAGTGTACCCATGTTGTTCAATGCCCATGGAGGTCAGAAGAAGGTATCAGATCCCCTGGAACTGGAGGTGGGGACAGTTATGAGCTGCCACATAGGTGCTGGAATCAAACCTGGGTCTTCCGCAAAAGCAGTCAGTGCTCTTACTCTTAACCACTGAGCCATTTCTCCAGCCCTTCATTTTTCTTTTTGAGATGATCTCACTGTGTGGCACTGGCTGGCCTAGAACTGGCTATGTAGACCAGGCTGGCATGGAACTCACAACGATTTCCCTGTCTCTGCCTCCCAGGTGTTGGGATTAAAGGTTTGTGCCACCATAGCTAGGTTTAATATTGTTTGGTCAATATTTTAGCCGGGTATGGTAACACATTCATGTGATCACAGCATTGGAGAGGCTGAGGGAGTGGGTCAAGGCCAGTCTGGCCTACATAATGAGACCCTACCTGTATTAGTCACTTTTCTGCTGCTGTGATAAAACACCCTGACCAAGGAACTTATAAAAGGAAGAGTTTATTTGAGCTTACGATTGACGGTTCTAGGGAATTAGAGTCCATTGTGGCGGGAGGTGTGGCGGCTGGAGCTGGAGCAGCAAACCAAGGGTCACATCTCGCAAAGAGCACAGGAAGCAGAGAGAGAGCAACTGTAGACCACGAGGCTTGTTAAACTCAGTAAGCCTGCCCCCAATAACGTACTTCCTCTAGCACAAACACACCTTCTAAGACCTCCAAAAACAGTGCCACCAACTGGAGACAAATGTCTGAATACTTACAGCCTATGGGGGACACTCATTCAAACCACCACACTACCTCACAATAAACTCTTTAGCTGTACTGCACACTTTGCAGGGGGCTTTGGGGGATGCAGTGAATGACATTAGGTCTTCAGATGAGGCATGGTGAGGAAGTGAGATGAACTGATGCCTGGCTGTAACGACTGGGGCTTCAGAACTTTGAGAGATATGTACAAACTGAGGAAATAATGTTCAGCTCCAGAGTGAATATTTAGAATTAGAGAAGAAGCCTACTTGTGGGCATTCTAGAAGCCTGAGGAAGACTGCATCATGAATCAGGAAGTAACATTTTACTAACTGCTTAGAATATTTCTTCTAGCCGATGTGTATATATCAGTTCTCTATATACTACCACCTTTTAATATCCATATAGAAAGGGTGAGCATGTTTGGAAGGTCTTCCTTATGAAGGATAGATGTATGCTCTCTCTTGACTGTAGTTTAGGGAAAGAAAATCTTAGAGTCGCATATAATTACTTGGACTCCATTGTTAATTTGGAGCATGTAAATGTCTATTTGTCCCATTTAGGACACTGACAATCCAAAGATACCATTTAGTCTGACTTGGAGACCAGTGAGTTTATTGGGGTTACTTACAGAAGTGTGGATGACTCAAAAGCAGCTTTGTCACCTGATGGGACATTTAGGTGACAAAGCTCATAAAAGTTGTATCAATGGAGCTCTAACTTTCGATCAGCTTCTACCCTCTAGACACACGAACACCCCCAAGACTATAGGTAAATAAGAGGGACTGGATGGCTGGGCTCTCAGGGGAGGGTCTGGTAGATAGTTCACCACTTTGTGTGTGTGTGTGTGTGTGTGTGCACTTGTGTGTGTTGGTGAAACTCAAATAGAGGCCAAATTAATGACACTCATTAACAAGTCTGTCACTACTATAAATTTGTAAAGAGCTTCCTGTTCTCTTCATTTCATGTTGTCAGACCCTTGCATCACTCTGCAGTATTCTGATGGGACTTATTTCTCTTTGTTAACTGGATCTCCCTACAACCCAAGCAAGAGCTTAATCTTTGATTCTTTTCGAAATCTATGTTTTCTTCTTCCTGGATTCCTGCCTTTGGTAAAATGGGAGACTGTTGGCACTTTTATTCAGTGCGTTGATAATTACACATGTTGCAACCAAGTGTCCTAGCAGAGAGAAAGGAGGTCTGTGGTGATGGCCATGGATGAGCTTAGAATCTCCAACCCCACCTTTTCCTTCATCCATCTTAGCATATGAACAAAGATGGAGACTCTGGTGCTATGCATTTCAAAGCGTGTTTTCCTCCACTACCCACGAATTTGTGGTGCCAGCACAGCACTGAGTATACACTTATCATGAGACAAGGTCTTTGCCTCGGGACATGGCCTGGTGAGCCAAAGCAGTGTTCCTGAGAATTATTCACACTGCAAGATACTGAGCAATAACCAAAGATCCAGAGGTCACCATTAGGCATAGCAGTATAAGCCAAGGGGTCGGCAAATGTGCCCCTAACTCGGCGTTCTCCTACCCAAACACCCAGGGGAAGAACTAATCAAGGAAGAAGTCAGCAGGCCAAAAAACAAAAACAAAAACCATCTTAGTCTTAGAATTTATTTGAAGAGAAATTTGGCCATCCTTTTCAATGACTGAGTCAATTTCATACGTGGAAATTGTTAGGTCTGGGCTTCCCAGAATCCCAAGGGACACAGACGCCTACTTCCTCCACAGGCTGTCAATCGTCTGACCACTTCCTCAGTACCTGAGGCCCCGCTCCATGGCTATAAGTGGGTGGGCCCCAGGCGCCATCTCTCTCTCTGCCTGCAGGCTGCCCTTGCAGGAGGCCCTTGCTGGTAATTCCACGTGGAAGGAAATCATGTTCCTGGTGTGACTTAAGCCTCATGTGCCTTTTTATCTGGGGGCTGGGGGTGTGCAGCCCTTTTTATAACCTAATAGAAATCTTTCAGACAACCTCATAGTTCTGTTTTAAAAATTATACACTTACTGTCGTCCTAATTGCAGAGGCTAATAAGATTGTGGAAGAAAATAAAGCATAATAGTCACAGGACTTTGGGGTAGGCAAAGTTACCTAGACAGGAAGAAAGAACTGGCTGCCTGCTTGTCAGTAAACGCTATTAAGAACAGGAAAAGGGAGACCATGCAGTGGAAAAGGACACACTTCAACATCCATCGTTTCTGAACAAAAAGGAATCTACACTGGGCAAAAGATAAGAATAAGAACTTTGTGAGGAAGCCCACGCTACTGAAAACTTCGATGAATAAACTCTTCAGTCTCCAGTGAAGCACGACTGGACTACCCAGTGCAACATGGCCACTTATGCTCTAGAATGGTGATCACAAAAACCAATCATGCTGGTGTGGAGGAAGAGAAACACACTCCTTGCTGATAGTGGGAGGGTGTGGTACAGTCTAGAGGACTGTGCGTAAGCCCCTTCCAGTGAGAGGGCCCATCCCCAGACTCCATTTCCCCTTGTGTGGTCCCAGCAGGGATGTGTCCACAGTCCAGCTGGCGTAGTGTCAGATTCCTAATTGATGTGCCTGTGAAACTGCTCAGATGCCCAGCAGCTGTGGAGTGAAGTGTGCTGCCTTCCACCCTGGGCATAGCCAGCAGGCGGCCACTCCATGCAGGAAGGCACATGGATTTCACAGAGCCAGCAGAGTGAGCTGTCCCTCCTTTCCACTTGCTAGATGATGATGTGATGAGCAGTTACAGACACCATGCTTCTTAGGGCTGTCACCACACCCTGCCTCACTGTCTTTCCGTCTCTTGCAGATGAGGAGAGGGCAGCCCCTTTGTCTGTACTCACAGCGAATACATAGTGATCTTGGCACTCAGCTTCACATCCAGGGTAGGATCTCAACTTCCTTCTTCCAAAGTGGCAAGAGAGGGCCCACACTCCCAGAAATGGGGAGTACACAGACGTATGGGGTGAAGGGCATATTTGTTTTTTGTAAGTAATATTTGCTAGCCAGGAGAACAAATTCTAGTCTCTGATTCCCTCCCCCTGTTTTCTGGTATTCTGGGAAGAAAAACTTCTATTTATTTAAAAATTTATTACATTCATTTAGTGTGTGTGTGTGTGTGTGTGTGTGTGTGTGTGTAAGTCAGAGAACAATGTGTGGGGGCTGGTTCTCTTCTGCTACCACATGGGTCCCAGGAATAGAACTTGGGTCATCAGGCTTGGTGGCAAGCACCTTTACCCACTGAGTCATCCTGACAGCTCCTTTTATTTATTTTTTAAATCTGTGTGTATGTCTGTGTGTGTGTGTCTGTGTGTCTGTGTGATGTGTATGTGTGTGTGATATGTGTTGCTAGATTTCCAGTCACCCTCTGTTTCGTGTGCCTGCTTGAAGACATGAGCACTCTTCTTTCTGCTTTGGCCACTTCCTTCTACCATGCCTCCCTGCCCTGATGGACTCAGAGTCCTCTGGAAGTGTAAGCCCAAATAAACTCTTCCTTTTATAAGTTCCCTTGGTCACAGTGTTTTATTGCGGCAACAGAAAAGTAATATATAAGTTGGTACCAGAGAGTGGGATGTTGGCTGTGAAGAACCTGACCATGTGGGGTTTTGGAGGAATGTGGAAGACATTGGAAGTTTGGGCTAGAAAAGTGATTGAATGCTATAAGCAGGGCTTAATGGGCTATTCTATTAAGAGCCTGGAAGAAAACAGTGCTGAAAACAATGTGGCCCCAGAGGGAAATAAAGATTTAAGCAAAAAAATAAAATAAAATAAAAAGATTTAAGCAATAACTGAGATATTTTGGAAGAGTCTGGCTGGAGTCTGCCCACAGCCTAAGGGCTTGCCTGAGGCTAATTTGAAAAGCAATGAATTAATTTCCTCGGCAGAGGAAATTTCAAGACAGCCTAATGTGGAAATGGTAGCAGGGCTAGTAATGGTGAATATTATGCAGTGGAAACGAGCAAACAGGAAAGAAAGAAATGCAGAAACTATAGTTTTGGTTAAAAAAGAACACTTCCAGAGGAAGATTAATGTTGGAACCAAGGCATATGCTGAAGATGCTCCCTTCAAAAAGGAGATTAGAGCAATTAAGGAGAGGCCTAGAGAGTTGCACTTGAATAATGGAAAGAGTACTTTCAGGGCAAGACCACACCCAGCTAAGCTTCCAGTGTGAAAGGAAAAAAGCTAAGGTGTTTCTCGTAGAAAACTATAACCCACAAAAGCTACCGGTAATGTGGATTAAATGGGCCAGGGTCCATCCCAAACTGGCAGCCAGACTTGGCAGTGTTCTTCGTGTGGTGCTGGCTTTAGAGGCATGAAAGATGCAGGAGTGCAGGGGCCGTCAGTTTTTCCTCTGCAGTTTCAGAGCCATGGATGCTAGGCAGTGTGCAGCAGAGGTGTCCCTGCATAAAGAAGGCCTTGACAGGCCACCGTGTGAAGGTGAAGCTTAGTTGGAAGCCCTTGGAGATGCTAAAACTGCAAGACATCTGCCAAGGAGAGCTGCATACAAGGAGTGACCTAAGCCCAAGAGAGTTATGTATATTGTATGCAGCAGAGCTGGAGGGGCTGAGCCAACTAATCCCTTTGGAAGAAAAGGCCCAGAAGTTGGACATGGAGCTATAGGATTTGGTGTTTGCCTTCTGGTTTTTGGTCTTGTTTTGTCCAGTAATTCCTCACCGTGCTCCCATTGCCTTTTGGAATGGGAACATATATTTGGTTCCATTGTACAGAGGGAGTATGTAATTTATCTGATTTTATAGGGGTTTACAGTTGAGAGACTGCCTTGAGCCTCAGAAGAGACTTTGTATTCTGGGCTTTTGATAGTATTGAGATTGATCAAAGCTATGGGGGGGGTTTGAAGGTGGACTAAATACATTTTGCATTTTATATGGTCAATGAGTCTATACAGGCCAGGGAGTGGAACGTAGTGGTTTGAATGAGAATTTCCCCATAGGCTCCAAGTATTTGGACAGTTGGTTGGTGTGGCCATGCTGGAGGAAGCACATCATCGGGGGTGGGCTTTGATAGTTCTTAACCTTGCCAGATTTCCATTCACTCTCTGCTTCCTGTGCCTGCTTCAGGATGTGAGCGTTGTTCTTTCTGCTCTGCTTGCCACCTCCTGCCACCATCCCTTCTCACCACGATGGACTCTGAACTGTAAGCTTAATAAAGTCTTTTATAAGTTCCTTTGATCACAGTATTTTATCACAACAGAAAAGTAGCTAATTCAACATCTCAGCTCCACCTTTTAATACTTGCCAACACAGGCAGCAGCAGCTATTGGTGAATAGCCCTAGAAAATCTCTAGTCCAGTTGAGAGTCTCTGACCCAAGCTTCCCTGTGACATTTATGGAATGATCCGTGTACACAGGACATGATACTCAGCATTTATAGTGCCTTCTCTCACCATAACCCTAAGAAAAATTCTATTTTACATACAGGAAAACTTACACAGGAGCCAAGATAAGTCCAAGGTGACATAGTTTAAGAGAGGGGCAGAATTTAAATCCAAGCATGTTGTGGAGTTTGAGACCACCAAGAAAGACCATCAGACTCAATCCAGATTTTAATCAGCCAAAGATTTATTGGAGTGATGCTTGGCAGACAGTTTCTGTTTCAAATTGAAACTGCAACCCTATTTGGAAAGACAGTCTTGCTTTCCAATCTGAGACTGCCTCCAGGGTTGAGGCTGAGAAGGGAGTTTAAAGGGGAAAAAGCCATAAAACAAATCTGCCTTGCACTTCTGGTCCCCTTAGAAAATGTCAGGGCACCTTTAAGCAGGATTAGCAAGTTGCAGAAGCCAAAAGCCAGCAGTTAATCATGTCTATGTTTACGTTTTATCAAGGTTGGAGCAAGCAGATGGTCAGCAGATGCGTATTTCAGGAAAAGGGGAAGAGATCAGGGATGCTTGGAATTTGCTTTGCAGCCTTGAGCTAAGGATGAGCTTTAAGTAAGTGTACAAAGTGGAGTCACTTCAGCCATCAAAGCAGCCTGGGTTAGCAACTGGAGCATATCACCACGAGACCATGCAAAGTGCACTTCGGCCAGACTGATATCAAATATTTTCTCTAAATTGTGGGTAGACATAGATAGATAGATAGAAATATAGGTAGGCATAAATATAAATAGAAATGTAAAGATAGAAATATAGGTAGATAGGTATATAGAAATATTGATAGAACTATGGAAAGAAAGAAAGAAAGATAGATGATAGTCTGACTCATGCAGGCAATCCCATCTCACTTTGGATAAAGTCTTTTGCTAACAGAGTCCCATTCAAAGGACATCTCATCCCAGACATTAGAAAAAGAATGCAGGACATGGTAAAGGCTGTATTCTCAAGTTCAGCTTCTGAGGGCTGCATGGCACATGCTAATGACATGCTAGTTGGACAGGTGCAGATTGATATGACAGGTCTGGTCTGGAAACGAGGATAAGCAATTGTTCCAGCTTGCCTGGGGTAGAAGTTTCTCTGACTCAGAATTTCTGGTGCTGAACTCTTGGGTGACAAGACACATTTCTCTACCTGAAGTAGTGGAACTGGGGCATTTTGCAGATGTCATCAGATCTGTTTGCCAGCTGGCAGGGAAACTGACTCTTCATTTTGACCACCTTCTTCCTATTCTCCTGAACACCTTGGCCTTCAGTTCAACTACTGACCTTCATTTTTGTGACAGGTTGGTACCATCCACTGGATTCCCAAACACTTTCCTCCTGGCTCCTGTCATCTCCCTGCACACTGCAGCCATGGGTGTTTCTGTTTTTATTTTTTATTTATTTATTTTAAATTTTATTTATTAGTTTTATTTTATGCGTATGAGTGTATTGCCTGCATGTATGTAACTGTACCCATGTCATGCAATGCTGCGTAGGTCAGAGGATGGTGTTGGATCCCCTGGAGGACAGTCGTTCGCTGCCGTGTGGGTGCTGGGAATCAAACCTGGGTCCCCTGCAAGAGCAGCCAGTGCTCTTAACCACTGAGCCATCTCTCTGGCCCCCAGTTTTTGTTTTTAGATATAGCCCGACTGGGGATGTGGCTCCATGGTAGAAAGTAAAGGTAGCCAGAGGGCTGTATCTTCAACCTAGCAAAACACACAAAGTGCCTGGAACTGAGTTCCTTTTAATGTTTCCCAAGTGTCCATGAAACAAAGAACAATGCCCCCCCCCCACGCATCCAGCCTCAGGAGACAAATCCAAGCTCTTACCTGTTTCTCACCTTTATCTTCTTTATCTTGTGGCCTGCCTCTTCCACTCGCCCTGCCCCAGCTCTGTTTGCTTTTCTTCTGATCTCAGTCTCATCCTTCTCCCTTGGGGCTGGGGTGATCACAGGGCCTTTGCCAAGCTCCTCCCTAATGTCTTAACTGTCCTTGTCCCTGTCTTATTAACAGATGCATGTTCATTCTTTAATTTCTGTCTCCTGAGTGGCTTCCTTGGGGGAAGCCTTTCCTGACTCCTAGTCCATGCAACCAGTATCTCCCAGAAAAAAATCTGTACTTTTCCTTCATAGTTCACAAGTTTACCTGTGAGCGAGGGAGTGCGTGTGGACACACATGGGCAAATATGTATATTTGATTTGGGCAAATATGTATATTTGATTACTTTTCATCTCCCCCAGGAAGCTGGAAGCTTCCCGAGTGAATGTCTCTTGCATTTTCCACACCTGACAGTAGGTTGCCACAAAGTAGATGCTTAATTAGCATTGGTTAATGAATAAAATGATCAATATACATTTGGAATAGGGGCAAAACACTACCATAGATAGAAATGCTTTGTCATTAGGATAAATGTTCTTTATCTCAGACTTGAGGTTGGTGGGGAAAAGACAAGGAGCAATTAAAAATTGGGAAGTTATTAAAGGTAAAACACAACACTGCCACACATACATCCACTGAACCTATAATTACATAAAAGAAAAAGAGAAACCAGCCCGGCAGGCATTGGCTGCTGGACATGTCCTCACATGGCCATTTCTGGGGAGGACCTCTGGCACTGATGCATGGATCTGAGTCTTGTCTCTAACATTCCTAGCTGTGTGACCTTGAATAAGCAACCTCACCTCTCTGCTCCTCACCGCCTTCTTCTTGGACCTTCGTCCTGGTGAACTGGTTTGATCTATGAAGAGCACTTAGCACAGAGCCAGCTCCATAAACCACCGCGGTTAATACACTGCCATTGTCCTCTGGTAACCGCGGGCACCAGTGCCACCTAGCGGCTCGATGTCTGGGGCTCAGCTTGTCACTGGTCTGATGGTGCACACCCAGGCAGAGGCATGAAGAAAAGTCACACATTCATATTCACCGAATCGCCAGGCTTGTCCTGCTCTTGACAACCCTTGTCCTTGGAGAGCTGCTGTCCAAGCTGCCAGCCCAAGAGGAGGAGTCTGGACATTTCTTTGCCTTGGCTTCTAGTCTGCCTAACTAGGTGGGGAGTGGTCTCAGAATTTGGCTACAGGTCAGGAGGGCTGTGGCTCCTTGGGGGCCGAGGGTGGAGCCACTGCCTCAGCCTTCCATGCTGCTCGCTTTACTTCAAGGCCTGAAGAGTGGAAAGGAGCGGACAGATGGGATGCAGAAGGCTGTTCCTGTTGGTTCCCCGTAGGGACAGACACAGGCCTGAGCTCTTCTTCTTCGGTGCAAGTGCCCACCTTAAGCCATTATCCATTGCGCCTGTAGAAAGTAGTAGTATTCAGAGAGTCTCTGAGCCCCGAAGGTAGCCACGAACATGCCCCTTTCATTCCTCCCCGCTAGAGGTGGCCCGGTCGCCTCTCCCTTCCTGCTCCAGCAACCTCCAAACATCCCAGAAGCTGGGCATGCTTGACTCGTGAGAGCAGCCAGTCAGACCCAGGGCCTTAGGGAGCAGTGGGGACTGCAGAAGCATAAGTCAGCATCCTCTGAGCCAGCACATAACAGGCAAGGCAGGATCTTAGAAACTGTTTTTTCTTAAGAGTCCTTGGGTGGAGTTTAGTGCCACTGGGCTTGAGGGAAGGAAGAGTTGATTTGGTTAGCAGTGAGATGCGAACTTAGGGTATCCATATGTCTTTTACTATTTGAATGTTTCAAATAGGAAACTGGTTGCATTTATTATATTTCATTTTAAACTTATATTTATTTATTTATTTTTCATTTGTGCATGTATGTGTGTGAATTCGTGTGTGTAAGCGCAGTGCCAGTGGAGTTCAGAAGAGGGCATCCGATCCCCTTAAGCTGGAGGTACAGGCAGTTGTCTGCTACCCAATGTGGGTGCTTTGAATCAAACTTGGTTCCTATGCAAGAGCAATTTGAACTGTTAACTACTGAGCCATCCCTCCATCCCTTCAGTTGTGTTTTTAAGTGCTCAGCAGTTAAGGAACATTTTATTTTTAAAAAATTTTAATTTATTTTTTATTGTTATTAAACTTTTTCCATACATCATACATCATTTCTCAATTGAATTTAGAGTCATTTCCCTTTCCATGCCCCCCACCCCACCTGAGTTCCTGCACTCTGACATACATGTCTTGCATCTTTTTCTGAGTCTTTCCAGAGTTTTTTTTCCAGTTCTTTTGTTGTTGTTGTTCTCTCTAACTTGTATTGCTCCCCCACCTCTCTCTCTCCTCTCTCTCTCTCTCTCTCTCTCTCTCTCTCTCTCTCTCTCCACACACACACACACACACGCACACACACACACACATCACCTGAATTGGAGGATTTTCTTTTCCTTTTCCTTTTTCTTTCTTTCTTTTTTTTTTTTTTTTTTTGCTAAAAGATGCCATGTTTTCCTTAAGGAAGTGTTTGAAGGCTCCTCCTTGGCAAGCCCAAACAACCATCAATCTTGCCCTTGTGCTCCACACTGGGATCTTTCCCTCTCATGGTCCCCCAAGTGAGGTCCAGCAAGCACACTTCCTGCCTTGATCTTCCTATACTGGCCTCCATGATACAGCCTGGGTATTCCAACAATGGCAGTCTATACTCTGACGAGGCTGAAATCCCAGTAGCTAGCTCAGTAATCCCCATCTGGCATTGAAGGTTTGGAGGATTCTTGGAGAGACATGAGTCTTCAGTCCATATTGGTTAAAAAGCTGTATGTCTCATGTCTTTAAAGAATGGCAAAAGCAGTGGCAGCCACAGAGTAGAAGCACTTGCCAGTAAGATCTGAAAACAGGCCAAACAATAGTGCTCTCTCTCTTTTTCCTTTTTATCTTTTTACTAAGATCTCAACTTTTATATCTGAAGTACAGTTTCTCAGGCCTTACTGATTATTTATTTCTGGTTTTACTTTTGGATGTTTAAGGCCACACAGTTAGCTCAGATTAACCAAGGTTTTTGTTTTTTTAAGGTCAGTTGAGGATCTGGTCCTCAGGGGTCACTCAGGGTTTTTTCTCGGGGGGGTAAGGGGGCCCCTGGCTCCTTTCAGCTTTTCATTTACTAGTTTCATCCATTTGAGGAAAAATCAGGTCCTGCTAGACCAGGCTTCCCTTTTTGAAGCATGAGCAGACTTTCCTCTTTATAGACTGGACACTGGCTGAAGTCCCATTAGTGGATCTTCAAGATCTCCCTACACAGGAAGACTGGTGACCCACATTTGCAGGACATTTCTTTTTTAATTTTAATTTAAATTTTTGCAGGACATTTCAAGAGATGCCCCCATGCATAATCCCCTAAGTCCCTAAGTCTTAGTTGACCTCTGAGGGCAAGGAACAAAGTTATTCCTTAGGTCCCTCGGCCAAATTGGTATGGATGTTAAGTATGGTCATTAAGCACCCAGAAAGGCTAAGTTACACAAACCTGATACATCGCACCTATATTAAAATTGTATCTTCTGAAAACAAGCTGTATGTTATTTCCATATCATATTTCTTGATTCACATTTTTCCATTTTAATTTTATATTACTCTAAAAGATGCATACGTACCCACTATCATATACCAAAAATCCAAAGTCTGAAAATAAATGGTAGCTTAGTTCTAGAACCTGTCTAGGGATCCACAACATAAGAGCACAGTTGTTTTCAGATCACAAGGAATATAACATTAATGTTGCTCAATTTGCCTTACAACTAGGTACTTGGTACTAGCATCCACAGATGAGGGATACCATTCGTCTTTTGTTTTTCTGGGACTGTGTTACTTCACTAACATAAAACCTTCTAGTTCCACCCATTTACCTGCAAATTTCATGATGTCATCTTTCTTCACCGCTACAGAGAACTCCATTGTGTAGATGTACCACATTTTCTCTATCCACTCGTCAGTTGAGGGACACTTGGGTTGGTTCTAGCTCTTCGCTATTGTGAAGAGAGCTGCAATAAACATGACTGTACATGTATCTCTGCAGCAGGATGAGTCTTGTGGATATATACCCAGAAGTGGTATGGCTGGGTCAGGTGGTAGGCTCATTTTAGTCTTTTAAGGGTTCTCCATACTGCTTTCCATAGTGGTTGTACAAGTTTGCATTGCATTTGGTATCATTTGTTTTTTTTTAATTTTTTAAAATTTTATTTATTTCTGTATGTGTATGAATGTACTGTCTGCATGCAAGTTTGTGCACCCGTGTTGTGCAATGCCTCGGAGGTCAGAAGAGGGTGTCGGATTCCCCTAGAACTGGAGTTCTAGTGGAATTGGAGTTTCAGATGGTTCTCGGCCGCCATGTGGGTGCTGGAGATCAAACCCGGGTCCTCTGTAAGAGCGGTCGGTGCTCTTAACCGCTAGACCATCTCTCCAGCCTCTGTCATTTGTTTTCTTGATCCTAGCCAGCCTTATCAGAGTGAGATGATACCTTAAAGTGGTTTTAATTTGCATTTCCTTAATTATTAGCGATGTTGAACACTTTTTATGATCTTTCTCAGCCATCTCTATTTCCTCACTTGTAAAGTCTCTGTTCAGCTCTTACTCCATCTTTTGAGTGAGTCATTTGTTTTCTTCTTTGTTTTTAGTTTATATATTCTGGAAGTTAATAATCTGTCAAATGTATCAGCAGTGAAGGTTTCCTCCCACTTTGTGGGTTTTCTCTTCACTTCCCTGATTGTTCCTTCTGCTGTACAGAAACTTTTGAGTTTAATAAGGTCCCACTTGTCAATTGTCAATCTTATTTTCTGTGCAGCTGCTGTCTGATTTAGAAAGTCTTTTCCTATGCCTATGTCTTGTAAGTTGCTGCCAACTTTTTCTTCTATCATCTTCAGAGTTTTGGGTTTCACAATGAGGTCTTTGATCCATTTGGAGTTGATTTTTGTACAGGGTGAGAGGTAGGGGTTTAATTTCATTCTTCTACAAGTGGTGATCCAGGTTTGCCAACACCATTTGCTGAAGATGCTATCTTTCCTCCATTGAGTCTCTTTGGCCCCCTTGTCAAAATGAGGTGGCTGAAATTGTATGTGCTCAGATTTGGATCTTCAGTTTTGTTAAGGAACATTTTAAAGGTACCCAGACAAACCTCGGAGTAGCCATGTGACTGTGACCTGGGGTGAGTCCCTTAACATAGCTGTTTCCTTTCTTTCTGAGGATACTTAGCTTATGCCCATAGCAATTTCACAAATTACTTCATTCACCTTGACCTTTTTGGGATGAGGGAGGCATCACTATTATCTGTTTCCAGATAAGGAAACAGGCTAAAGAAGCTCAGTAAGTTAGGATCCCATAGCCAGCACTGGGCAGTGCTTAGTGTGTGGTCATCTTCATATTTCTATTACTGCTGACAGAAACAGCTCAGGCCTGATGAAGTTCAAGGGAAACTCCTGGGTCTGGATCTCCAAAGACCCTGGAGCAGCTCTAGATTTTTTTCTTTGTACTCTCGGCTGTTTAACTGTTCCTTTCCATATAGGTATCGGGCAACTCTGCCAATAGGTTTCCTGGGATGATAATTAGATTTAAGCCCTGGTCCAGTCAATAGATGCTCATCTCGGGGTTAGCAGCTGATCATGGCCAGTAATTTACAGCCTGAATTTTTCTGAAATCAATACAGATTCTGCTCTGTAAAACACCATGACAGGAGCCCCGGCCCCCAAAGCAGGAGAGAAGCCAGCCCAGAGAGGAGAGGACAAAGGGAGCGAGGCAGCTGACCTCTGTCCAGTGGGCCATGGTCAGGGCTGACCAGAGCTCTCCTGGGGACCTACTCAGGATGGAGCTTTGATGACAACTCATCTTGATTGACAGATGTGGTAGGAAGGAAACTGTTGTGAGCAGAACAGCACTGCATTTATATTTTGGCTATTTTGGCTATACAGTTTTTTGCTTTGGGGACTTGGCCTGAATTCCTTGACAACTGGGTTTCTCAGCTGTAAGATGGGCAAGTAACAGACTAAAGCCCAGATCATGAAAGGAGGCTGTATTTACAGAGCATGTGTTTCACAGCAGCAGGGGGCTGAGCCCAGCTGCTGAGAGCAAAGTGCTGTGGAGTCAAGGTGTGGGTGCTGGGACAGGTTCCTGTTCTCTCAGCTGAGTGATCTTGGGTCAGTCACTTAATCACTTTGAGTCCTATTTCCTTTGGTTGAAGGAATAGTGGAACACCTATCTGGGTGGTTGTGATTATCTCATAACACAATTCACATGGTGGTCGATTTTCACAGAGCTCAGAGCTTCAAGTGGGCTCTGTAAAACGAAGTCATTAGAACTTCTTCAGTTCAATTCATCTATCTCGGCTTTCTGGGAAAGTTGGTCCATTGCAGGGTCGGTTGCTGTTTTCTTCAGAAAACAGGAGAGCCTGAAATAGAATGAGCAGAGGAGAGGTGGCATTTTAGTCACCCAAAACAGCTGGATATGGTGATGCATACCCGGGGAGGCAGAGAGCAGGAGGATTGCCTAGTGTTTGAGGCCAGTCTGGGCTACATAGTGAATTTCAGGCCAGCCATGGCTACATAGTGAGACCCTTCTCAAAATATCAAAAAAACCCCAAACAAACAACAATCATTGTGATGGATAATATCAATAGTCAAGCTGACAAGATCTAGAATCACTTAGGGAGAAGTCTCTGGACAAGCCTCTGATGTAGATGAGGCTAGTTAAAGTAGAAAACCCTCAATTGTGGGCAATACAATTCAATGGGATGAAGTCCTAGGCTTCTTAAAAAGGAGGAAGTGGCCAGGTGTGGTGGTATACACCTTTAATCCTAACACTTGGGAGGAGGCAGAGGCAGGCAGATCTCTGTGAGTTTATGGCCAGCCTGGTCTATAGAGTGAGTTCCAGTACAGCTGGAGCTACAGGCAGACCCTGTTTTAAACACACACACACACACACACACACACACACATACACACACACACACACACAAAGGAGAAAGTGAGCTAAAGATGCATTCATCTCTTTCTCTGCTTCCTGACCGTGGATGCAAAGCTACCAGGTAGCCTTGACTCCCCTGGTGTGATGGACTGGACCCTTCAACTGTGAATCAGAATGAACCCTCTCTCCATGAAGTTGTTTTTGCAAGGTATTTTATCACAGCAAAATGGCAAAAACAAAGACAGACAGGAACATCCATTTGCCTCAGAAAGGGCACAGGTGGCAGATCAAAGACATGATTGTGCAGGTCCATCTTGGTGGAACCAATAAGTTTACTGGGCTTACTTGCACTGGTATGGGTGAGTTGGTACTAACAGGAGGATGAGTTATCCCAAAACAGATGCACAACAGAAAAACGCCACCCTTGCATAAGTGGTGATGTCCTGAAAGCTGCGTAGATGGAGCCCTGACTCAGTCCACCTCTGCGCACCAGCACCTCCACAGAACACACGCAGAGGGGCAGAATCACATGCTAGACTTGGGGGCAGGAAGGAGGGAGTGGCTGGAATCTCAGGGGAGAAGCTAATGACCTCTGCAACCCCCGTCTATGAGGGGGTACCTATAGGCCTGATGTTGGGAGGTCTGTGGGTAGTCACAGCTGCTCTGATAAGGCTGGTGATTTCAACATCACCACCAGGGGGCAGCATTCCACAACAGGGGACCTGCTGGACCTCCTAGACAGAGTGTGTGCCAAGAGCTGTGTCCAGAAGCCCGGCTACCACCCTCTGAACATCTTCTCTCTGTACCCTTGGGAACAGCAGTTACTCTGGTTTCCTTGCTGTTGTTGTGACCAAAAGCAACTTAGAGGAGGACGGGGTTTATTTCTGCTCACTGGTTCTAGTGCATTGTTGAGGGAAGGAACTCAAGCAGAATTTGAAGACTTACTTCCAACCAAGGAACTCACTTCACAGCCCAGGAAGTCCAGCAGAAGCCATGGAGGAACCTGCTTGCTCAGGCTTCACTAGATATCTTTCTTCTACAGCCTAGGATCACCTGTCCAGGGAAGGATGCAGCCCACTGTGGTCTGGGCCCTTCTACATCAACTGAAAACCAAGACACCCCCCCCCCCAGACATGCCACAGGCCAGCCTGATCTGGGAAGCTCTTCAATGGAGATTCCCTTTCCAGGAGACTCTAGGCTATGTAAATGGACAGTTAAAGCCAACTTAGAACAACCGGTTCCTTCAGATCAGTGGAGTCAACCAGCAGGGTCCCCTCTCCATGATCCCCAATCCAAAGGAGAAGCGTTCTCCCAAATGTCCATGGTCAGGAGGGAGAGGCAAGGGGCCAACTATTTTTTTCAGTGTGTTCCCTCTACTCTGACCTCCAGCTGTCTTTAGCAGAACCATGTGTTCCAGGGGATTGTTCATAAGACTCTGAGTACCATCCTGGGCTTTCCAATTTCCTTAGGCAGGAGTAGTTTAGCTCAAACACACAACAACAACAACAAAACAAAAAGCAGAGCACAGGTTCTGAAGTTAGATGGAAGTGATTGTAAATCCCAACTTGGCTTCTCAGCAGCTGGGTGACCTTAGGCATATGACCTCACCTGGTTCCTGAGCTCAGGAAGTGACCTCGACATGAAGACCACTTTGGGAACTAATGGGATGCACCTCCCTGCCTTGGTGCAGCACTTTGGTAGTAGTTAATTGACCGTTATTAGGTCAGGGGAAACTGTGACCCTGGAATGGGGCTGTCACAGAGTACTGAGTGCCACAGCACTCAGCTACCCACCCCAGAGTGCTTTGCCAGCCAAAGGAATTTTCTGCCAGCAAGATTCGTTTAGCTCTTAAAAAAGTAAAAGTCTTCTTTTCAGACAAGACAGGGGCCTGACACCCCTGGCTTCAGGAACTTGGGGCTGCACTGGAGAGAGGCTTTCCCTGGGGTCGCTCTCCTCTGGTGCCATCCACCTGGCAAGCAGCCATCCAGCTCCTTCCATTAGGGGGAACAGGTATTTGCCAATCCCTAGAATCTCCTGGGTTTGTGAACTCTTAAATCTGAATATACATTTGTGACTATTGAGTTAATGGAGAGTTTAGACCAGCCCCTTGCAGATAAGTATGTACGATGTCAGATGGTTACAGAAGAAGGACAGACACTGTTGACTGTATTACTTTTTTGGTTGCTGTGGTAAACTACCTGGCAGTAGCAACTAGAGGAAGAATTATTTTGGCTCGTGGTTTGAGGGATACAGTCCATCATAGTGGGGAAGGCAAGGCGGCAGGAGCCTGAGGTCACACTGTGTCTGCAGTCAGGAGACAGAGGAAAACGAATGCTGCTGCTCAGCTCGGTTTCTCCTTTTCCTCTTTTTACTGAGTCCAGGACCCCAGCCTGTGGAAGGTGCCACGCACCTGTCAGGGTGGGTCTTCCCTCCTCAGTTAAACCTCTCTGACCCTCAAAGACACACCCAGAGATGTGATTTCAAATCAGTCACATTGACAATGAAGATGAATCTTCACATCTAAGAAGCTTTCCAGAGGGGAGAGGAGCCAATCTACTCCATTCTTTTCTCTCACACTCAGCCCTGTCTATCACCAACCTAGCCACCTACTTCCCCCACCACAGTGCCCTCCCCATTTCTCAACTACTACCCAGCTCATTCTCCATCCATTTCTCCACCTAGCTCATCCTTCTTTGAATTCATTCAGCCACTCCATCCATCCGTTCATCTATACAGCCACACATCATCCATCCATCCATCCTTACACCACACATCCATCCATCCATCCACACATCCCTCCATCCATCCACACATATATCCATCCACACAGCCATCCATCCATCCATCCATCCATCCATCCATCCATCCATATACCTACATATCCATCCATACACCCACACATCCATCCATCCTTACACCACACATCCATCCTTCCATCCATCCATCCATCCATCCATCCATCCATCCATCCATCCATCCATCATTCCACTTATTCATCCATCTCTCTATCCATCCTTCCATCCAACGACCACCTACTCTAGATCCAGTGCTGTCTACTCACCACCCGCCCACCTTTGTTTACCCATCCACCCCACCGTTCATCCAGCAAACAGCTCTTAACTACCTGTGATGGGACAGGACCTATGCCACGGACCTAGCATGCACATGACTAAGAAACGGCTCCTTTCCGCAGGGATCTCCATAGCCAGGGTGGAAAGAGAGACACTCTGACATTAAGAAGACAAATAGAACCTAAGTTCTCATGCCATCTAGCAAGCAGGAGGCAGCCCCTGGAGTGCTTTGTGCACATAGATTTTAAAGCTAGGTCAATTGGACTTTGGTTGGGGCTCCACCACCCCTGGTGTTCTGGTTTGTCTTCCATTGCTGTGACAAAACACTCTGACCGACACCAACTTGAGGAGGAAAGGGTTTATTCAGCTTACATCTCCTGGTTCACAGTTCATCACTCAGGGAGCACAAGGCAGGAACTCAGGGCAGGAACCTGGAGGCAGGAGCTGAAGCACAGGCCATGGAGGAATGCTGTCCACTGGCTTGCTCCCCACTGGCTTGCTCTCCTGGCTCATGCCCAGTCTGCCTTCTTATACCATTCACAACCACCTGCCCAGGGTGGCACTACTCATTGTGGGCTGGGCCCTCCCACACTGCTCGACCATCAAGACAATACTCCACAGATGTGGCCACAGGCCAATCCAATGGAGCCAATTCCCCAATTGAGGCTCCCTCAACCCAGGTGTGTCAAGTTGACATTAAAGCTATCCAGCACAATTGACCCCTTGTCAACTTGACACACAAAACACATCACTATTAAACCACCACCTTTCCAGTTCTTATCCCCAAAGTATGATGTTAACATTAATCACAACCTAAGACAGTACAATCTTAAAAGCCCCACAGTCCTTAAAATATCCAAATGCTTAAAAGTTCAGTCTATTAAAAGTCTCTTAACTGTGGGCTGCTGTAAAATCCAAAACAAGTACTGACTTATTTCAAAGGGAAGAATCAGGCACACTCAAACAAAACCTAAGTCCAGCAAGTAGCTCAAGGCTGGACACCTGGGATTCACTCACAATCTTCTGGGCTCCAAAGGGTTTCGGCAGCTCCCCCTCTCCGACTTGGCCGTCCGTGGCACACACAGCTCATCTTGCAAATCCAGGCTGATTCCATTCCACACCTGCCGCTGCTCTTGGTGGTTGTCCCATGGTCCTGGCATCTCCAAAAAGCTGGGGTCTCCACTGAAACTGAGGCAGCACCTTCACCAATGGTCTCTTCTGACCTCTCCTGGTGCAAAGCCTCAGCTTCTCTCCATGACCCCTGCAATCCTGGGGTCTCCACTGCAACCGAGGTACACTTCCACCAATGGTCTTTCCTGACCTCTCGCAGTGCCAGGCTTCGGCTGCTCTCTGTGACCCCCTCAAATTTCAACACCAGAACCATATAGGAGACTCTTACACATTACCAAGTCCTGTTTCTGGCTTGACATGGAGGCCTGGGCTCCTTCAGGAACATAGCTTCTGTGTGCTGACCCTGAAGAAATTCTTCCCAGAAGATTTCACCACAGTGATGCTGGTCTCTTGTTACTGACACCTGATTTTTCAGCCCCAGCTAACCAGCATCAGTTGTCCCAGTAAAGCAAAGGGTTCCCTTCAGGTTCCGGTCTCTTGTTACTTACGGCTGATTCCTCAGCCCCAGCTGGCCAGAGCCCATAGATTAAACAGTTCCGATGATCTCTGCTTCCCTTTGAAACTAGAAACCTCACAAGCCAGGCATCCATCTCCTACAAATCCTCCAGCAAAACTGCGCCAAGCTCCACAGCTACAATCTTTAGGCATTCAATGATTTTTCTAGCCCAAAGTTCCAAACGTTTCCACAATCCTTCCTCAAAACACCAAGGTCAGGTCTGTCACAGCAATGCCCCACTCTTCTGGTACCAATTTCTGGTACCAATTTCTCTGAAAGAGAGACACTCTGACATTAAGAAGACAAATAGAACCTAAGTTCTCATGCCATCTGGCAAGCAGGAGGCAGCCCCCGGAGTGCTTTGTGCACATAGATTTTAAAGCGAGGTCAATTGGACTTTGGTTGGGGCTCCACCACCCCTGGACTGGTGTCTGTCTACCAACCAGGGCATACTGTTCTCAGCTTCCTTCTCTGCTAAGTGGGAATGACAGCTGCATCTACATCAGAGGACCACGGCAAACATGAAACAGGCCGATGTTGGGTCAGTTAGCATGTTGTGAGAGGGGTGCATGGTAGAGGGAGCAGAGCCCTCTGAGGATGAGGCTTTGGGACCTCCATTCCCACAGTTGCAAGGCGCTGGATTCTGTCAGCAATTATGCAAGCTTGGAAGAGGATCTGGAGCTCAGAACAGAGACCCACTTGATTGGAGAGCTGTGAAGCCCTGAAAGGAAGATGTAGCTGGGCCACGATACATCATCTTGTGACTCAGAGAAACTGTGAGACCCATTACTGTGTTGTTTGAATGTATCGTGGATATGTGTGTGCACATGTTTGTGTCCATGCATGTGTGTATGCATATGGAGGCCAGAGGCCAACACTGGTTGTCTTCCTCTATTGCTCCCCTCCCTGTTTTTGAGATGGGGTCTCATTGAACCTGAAGCTTGCTGATTAGGCTAGACTGGCTGGACAGTGAGCCCAGGATTGTCCTGTCTCGGCCTCTCTGGTGTTGGGTCACAGGTGTGCCTGCTGTGCCTAGCCTTTACATGAATGTTGAAGATGAAATTCAGTTGCTTATGCTTGCAACAGGCTCTTAACAGACCAAGTCTCCTAGTCCCTGTGTGTTTAGCCACTGTTTCAGATAGCTTATCATCCTTAATGAACTCTCTCAGGCTTTGTAACATGTCAACAGAGAGGCTAGACTCAGCAGGAACAAATGCTCACACTTATTGAAAGGAAAAAGCAGCTGAATGTGTGTGTGTGTGGGGGTGGAGTGTTGTAGTGGATAAAAAGCCGAGTGTCTGCTTAATGTTCAATGGACTGGAAAATGGAGCTAGCCAGAATTTCCAGTTCCTGGACCCTGTAATTAGTTATAGGTTTTCTGGATTCAAAATCAAGTTTTTCATGGTACTATGATACTGTGTTTGCCCAGAGCTGCTGAGGATGCTGGTGATTGGTCAGTTGGGGGAGGATGGGTCTGGTCTGTATAACATGGAAACGTGACTCAGGACTTGGCAGTGTTCCCACTTGGAAAGTGTGGCCAGGGCTTTGTCCAGAGAGGCAGATGGCTGTGTCTCCCCACTGGGCCACGTGTGCTGCGGAAATTCAGCTGTGGACAAAGAACGTTATCTTTATTTTTATTTTTATTTTTTGAGACAAGGTCTTCCTGTAACCCCAACTGGTCTGGAACTCCCTGTGTAGACCAGGCTGACCTTGAACTCTACCTGCCTCTGCCTCCCAGTGCTGTGATTAAAGGTGTCCACCACCATGCCCAGCTAGGACACTCTTTATAAACACAGAGAATGGAGCGAAGGGGATGACTCAGCAGATAAAATGCTTAAAGATGTGGGAGGTAGAGATGGGAGAATCCCCGAAGCTCCCGGCCAGACAGCCTGATGTTTGCAACAGCGGAAAAACAAGAGAGCCCATCTCAAACAAGGGGGAAGACGAGGACCAACATGGAGGTTGTCCTCTGACCAACACACTCTCTGTGTCACACATTCACACACACACACACACACACACACACACACACACACTATGTACACACCTACTGACAACAGAGGATGGCATCACAGAGGCAGTGTCTCAGTCCATTTTCTATTGCTATAACAGAATAATGGAGACTATGTAATGTATAAACAAAAGAGGTTTGTTTTGGGTGAAAATTCCAGGAATTTATGAATATAGTGGTGTTAGCTGCTTGACTGCTGGGGAGATCCATGTATCAAGTCATGGTGGAAGGCAGAAAGTGCAAGCCAGCCTGTGCAAAAGGAAAAGACAGCCAAGCTCCAAAGGGAAATGCTTTACTTGTTTTTTGGTGTTTTTGAGACAGGGTCTCCCTTTAAGTCCCAGCTGGCCTGGACCTCACTCTGTAGACCAGGATGGCCTTGAACTCACAGAGATCCACCTGCCTCTGCGTCCCGATTGCTAGGATTAAAGGCGTGTGCCACCATACCCAGTGGGAAATGCTTTAATCCACTCACAAGGACTCTGCTGCCAGGGCTGAATACCTCCCACTAGGTCACCCCTCCTCACACAGCCACCTTCAAAGAAGGAAGCCTCCAAAGGAGTTTCGTTGGGGACAAAGCAATTTAAATTGTTAACATCTCACATTGGACAGCCACGACCCACCACTACCAGAGTAACAATGACTTCTGGCCAGACCTCACCTGAGCCAGAGCCTAAACCCACCTCACACTACAGGAGGGTCTGCACGTCAGTGATTAGCTTGGTTTATATCACAGTCTGTTATGTTTGTACATACTCCATTTTGTTTTGCCATCAGGCTTGGAAATGGCATCAGGGCAGTGGCAGGCAAAGGAAGACTGATAATGACCCCTGAACCCACATCAGGATGCTCTTCTTCCCTGCTCTCGTTTCTGCTTCCTTTTCTCTCCAGCTTGGTTTCCCAGCTCTTGGAAAAACCTGCCAAAGGGTAGGTCAGGGCTGAGTTTAGGACCCATCAGAGCCACTCCATAGCAGGCGGCAGATTAGGGACCAGGAACCTAAGCATCTACTAATAAAAAAACAAACAAAATATACTTTTCCTTTTTTTTTTTTAAAAACAGATTTATTTAAGTGTTGGTGAGATGGCTCAGCAGTTACAAGCACTTGATATTCTTTCAGGGGACTTGGATTTGAGTCCCAACACCTCCATGTTGGCTCATAACTCCCTGTAACGCCAGCTCCAGCCTGGCCAGGCACCCAGTGCACATACCCGCACACGCCCTTTCCTGTTCTTGGATGCATACACACAAAAAATTAAAAAGAAAATAAATCACACACATATACACACATAATTTAAAATAAATGTAATTATTTTTATTTTCATTGTGTGTCTGTGTGCATGCCCATGTGAACGCATGGGTGTGTGCACGCTTAACTGCTGAGCGTCTCTTCAGCTCCTAGTACGATTTTTCTAAACTCCAAATATTGATGAGTCACCGAACAGCAGTGTAGCAGGAGCTGAAAGTCATGATCACTCATTCACACTCTGAGGCTGAAAACACCAGGCAGAACCCCTGAGTTTTACCCCGGGTTACAATCCTGCCCTGGTCACCTGGGCAGCCATCAGCTCCCCAGCATTTGTCAAAGATAAGTAGCTTTCTCTCTTTCCATATGCAAGAGAGAATTTCAGAAACTTGTGTAAAAGTAGATGCACCCGCAACCAACTGGGCTCAGGCTCCTGGTCCCCAGGGTGACTTTAATTTATTCACAGGACAAGCTTCTGGACAGAGCAGGAGTTCTCAGCTGCTGCATGGAGTCACTCACAGCCGAGTGGCCATCACTCATCAGGAACCTGAGAAAATAATCTCAGCTATGCAGTCCCCCTTAGCCGTAGGAGATGTGTTCCAAAATGGCTGGGGACAGCTCAGTTCTTCAGTCTGTGTGCATGGTGACAGTATTTCATTCACATGTTAAGCACCATAAAAGACCAGCAACAACAGTACGAGACTCAACAGCTACAGTGTGATGGAAGTAAAGTATGTCATTGTGGTCTCTCAACATTATAAAATGTCTTATTTCTACCATTGGGAGGTGAGTTGGTATGGCGTCTGTGTGTCGAGGCAAAGCTAGGAGACTATGAGCATTGTGACATCACCTCAGCCACACAAGCACAGCAACACCATTGATCTGGAGACTGAGAATCTACCAAGTAACTACCAGGCAGGCAGCACATACAGTGTGGATACGAGTTACAAGGGGGTGATTCTAGTCTAGTCCCAGTAGGATAGGGAGAGGTTTCATCACTTACTCAAATAGCGTGCAATTTAAGATGTATGAATTCTTTCTAGAATTTTCTATTTAGTATTCTCAATCCATTGCTGATCATGCACAATTGAAATCATGGAAAGTGAAATTGTACCTAAAGGAGAGAAACCTAGGACATTGGTTAAAAATCAGAGTCAGAAAAGTATTTGCTTAAAAGAAGCAGGAGGGGGCTGGAGAGATAGCCTAGCGGTTAAGAGCACCGACGCTCTTGCAGAGGACCCGGGTTTGATCCCCAGCACCCACATGGTGGCTGAGAACCGTCTGTAACTCCAATTCCAGGAGAACTCCAGTTCCAGGGGAATCCGAGACCCTCTTCTGACCTCCGCGGCGTTGCACGACACGGGTGCACAGACCTGCATCAGACAGTACATTCATACACATACAAAATAAATAAATAAATAAAATAATTTAAAAAGAAGCAGGAGAGGGAATTCTGAATGACCCCAGGACAGCCCAGGGACAGCCAGCAGACTACTCTTACCTCTTGTGGTTCCTGATTTTTAACATCTTTTCAAAGGTTTTTGCTGATGCTTCAGCTGTGTAAGCTGCCATTTTCCTTCCAGGACAACGCTCCTCAACTTCCACGGAATTAATACCGTCATCAATATTTTTGCTTTATCTGGGGCTGAGGAGATGGCTCAGTCATTACAGTGCTTTGGTGTGTGAGGACCTGAGTTTGATCCTCAGCAGCCATCTAAAACAGCTGGGCACAGTGGCGTGCTTGTAGTCCCTGGGCTGGGAAAGCTGAGAAGTAGGATCCCCAGGACTGGGGCCCCTCAGCCAAGCCAGACTGGCCATTCCAGGGTCCCAGTGAGAGGTGCTGGCTCACACAAAAAGGTGGAAGGTATCTGAAGAATGACTCCCAAGGTTGTCCTCTACCCCCCCCATGCAAACATGCACACACACACACACACACACACACACAAACTTTTGCTGAATCTTTATATGTTGCATATTTTAAATTTTAAGATGTTCTAACAGTCAGCTCCCTTTAGGTTTTCCCTATGTTGTAACAACCATGAAATCCTGTGTTGATGTGCAGGTGCTTTCTCCCACCAAACCCATTAAAGTTCATAACTATAAAAGCAAAAAATCTCTCACTGTACCACCATCCAGCAATCCTCCTCCTCCCCTAGGGGTGCTTACTACCTTGGACAGACATGGCACTCTAATTAATGCCTTCAGGAATTGTGAAAATTTCCTTTGCTCCCCAGCGAGCCCCACTTCTTCTGGGGTTTCCTGGGTGCCACGCACTGGTGCAGCCATGTCCATGCTCACTATTTCAATCAGTTCTTTCCCACTTTTCTACACCAGCTATTGTTATTCCTGTCTTTTTTGTTGTCTTTTTTAAAACATGGTCTCCATGTAGCCCCAGCTGGCCTGGAACTCCCTGTGTAAACTAGGCTGGCCTTGATTTTACAGAGATCCATCTGCCTTTGCCTCCTGAGTGCCACCATGCCTGGCATGTTATTCCTGTCTTACAGGAGAAGAGAAGGAGGCTCAGAGAAGTCTAGGGAGCTTATCTAAGTCACACAGCCTGTTTTCCCCAGAGGACAGGTTCAGGACTGTATCCTGGGGAGTGTGACTCTGTTGTTTGTGATGTGGGATACTGATGGAACTCCCCTACTACACCACTGGAACTCCAAAGTGGCCCTGACCATTCCTCGGTCAAACCACTGAGGGGACATTTGTTTATGAAAGATGTCACAGTGTTCCAGCACCCTCAGTTCTTTCCAAGAGTTCTTCACAATCCAGCAGAATAAATATCTGATTTTTTATTGCCCAGCACATAATAGGAATATAACTTATTACCATCAGAGTCCCAGGCTTTGGCAGCCTTCATAAATCTGGCTCACCAATTGACTCCGCATGCATTTGAGGAGAGCCCAGCCCACGGAGGGGAGCAGGGGATGGGATTGGAACAGGGGGTGGGCTTCTGGATTAAACACAATCTGAATATTAACTGCGGATTATGATGATTTCCTTTTAAATACATTCAGAAGCCCCAGCTTGTGGACCTAACTAGGGCTGCACAATCAGAACAGCAAGTGTCTGAATGTGAGCTTGGGAATGCTCCCAACCAGGGTGTAGCAAGCCGAGCTTCATTTCCTCTGAGAAAAAGAATATTTCAACCCTCTCGGGAGCCATCTACACACAATGGACAGCTTTCTAATTTGGGAGGGGAATGGGGAGAAATGAATCATTGTTTGGATTTCAACTGCCTTGTTGGAGTGGCTTTGCCTAAAACAGGACCACATTTTGCAATGAATTCTTGAAGTATTTTTCTCACCTAACATCTTAAAAATTAGCAATAAGCCACTCTGTGATTTTTTTTTTTTTAATTGGGTAGAGGAGACCATGGGGCCAAAGTTGGTGGAGGAAAGAACAGGAACTATGTAGAAAAGGATTAAGATTTAAATAGAATTAGGTAGAAAATCCTGGATGAGTTCTGGGCAGCTCAAGGAACTATGAGGGCCACCTTGAGAAGAGCCAGCACATTCCCCAGAGCAGAGCTTGTCCCCGCAGCACCTCCTGCAGCACGCCGGCTCTGAGAGAGGATTTCCAGGTCCTACGCAGAGACCGCAGCTTTGCAATTTTTACCTGGAGCAAATGTGGATAAGCAAGTCAAAGAAGGGCCTGGGAGCAGCAGCTCAGTTGTGGAGCACCTACCTATCCTCAACAAAGCCTGGGGGCTATGCTCAGTTGTAGAGCATTTACCTATCATGAACAAAGCCTGGGGTCTGCACTCAGTTGTGGAGCACCTACATATCCTCAACAAAGCCTGGGGGCTGCGCTCAGTTGTGGAGCACCTACCTGTCATGAACAAGGCCTGGGGGCTGCGCTTAGTTGTGGAGCACCTACATATCCTGAACAAGGCCTGGGGGCTGTGCTCAGTTGTGGAGCACCTACATATCCTGAACAAGGCCTGGGGGCTGCGCTCAGTTGTGGAGCATCTACCTGTCATGAACAAGGCCTGGGGGCTGTGCTCAGTTGAGGAGCATCTACATATCCTGAACAAGGCCTGGGGGCTGTGCTCAGTTGTGGAGCACCTACCTGTCATGCACAAGGCCTGGGGGCTGCGCTCAGTTGTGGAGCACCTACCTGTCATGAACAAGGCCTGGGGCTTCGCTCAGTTGTGGAGCACCTACCTGTCATGAACAAGGCCTGGGGGCTGTGCTCAGTTGTGGAGCACCTACCTGTCATGCACAAGGCCTGGGGGCTGCGCTCAGTTGTGGAGCACCTACCTGTCATGAACAAGGCCTGGGGGCTGCGCTCAGTTGTGGAGCACCTACCTGTCCTGAACAAGGCCTGGGGGCTGCGCTCAGTTGTGGAGCACCTACCTGTCCTGAACAAGGCCTGGGGGCTGTGCTCAGTTGTGGAGCACCTACCTGTCCTGAACAAGGCCTGGGGGCTGCGCTCAGTTGTGGAGCACCTACCTATCCTGAACAAGGCCTGGGGGCTGCGCTCAGTTGTGGAGCACCTACCTGTCCTGAACAAGGCCTGGGGGCTGCGCTCAGTTGTGGAGCACCTACCTATCATGCACAAGGCCTGTGGGCTGTGCTCAGTTGTGGAGCACCTACCTGTCATGAACAAGGCCTGGGGGCTGCGCTCAGTTGTGGAGCACCTACCTGTCATGCACAAGGCCTGTGGGCTGTGCTCAGTTGTGGAGCACCTACCTGTCATGAACAAGGCCTGGGGGCTGCACTCAGTTTTGGAGCACCTACATATCCTGAACAAGGCCTGGGGGCTGCACTCAGTTTTGGAGCACCTACCTATCATGAACAAGGCCTGGGGTCTGCACTCAGTTTTGGAGCACCTACATATCCTGAACAAGGCCTGGGGGCTGTGCTCAGTTGTGGAGCACCTACCTGTCATGCACAAGGCCTGGGGGCTGCGCTCAGTTGTGGAGCACCTACCTGTCATGCACAAGACCATGGTAAACCACACCACATAGCTCAGGTCAAGGAAAACATCTGTACACAATGTTTTGAAAATTATTGTGAAATTCCATAGGAAATAAAAATATTTAAAAATTGAAATAAAGGTAGACTTTAGTATTTGTTTCTGAGCTGCTTTCTAGAGGCCAGGAAGAAAGGAAAAAAATTGGTCATCCTGGCTTTTTCTTTACTCACCTTGATCTCTGGGGCTTTGGGAGAATTCCCCTTAGATTCTGTCTTAGGAGGTAAGCTAGCCTGGCCGGCCATGCAAGGGACTGAGGTGATCTGACTGAGGCCACTTCTGCTTGTACCAACTACTACCTCCAGGACAAAGTGGAGATGCCCGGGTATTAGAGCCTCCCAAAGCCTGGAGCAGGGCTGCATGCCTCCCCTTGGGTCTGTGGTTCATGTGCAGCAAATGGCTCAGGCTTCATTGTTGTAGACGCAGGGTTTGGAGTTCATGATATTACATCCTAGGACTGTGACCCTGGATGGTGAACTTGAATCTCTGAATTTCAGTGTTGCCACTTAAAAAAGAGAATAATTGTTCCCTGATTCTAGAGTTGCTGAGATTAATAAAAATGTAAGCCAGGTGTGGTAGCACATGCCTGTAATCCTAGCCCTTGGGAGGCAGAGGGAGGTGGATCTTTGTGAGTTCAAGGCCAGCCTGGTCTATATAGTGAGTTCCAGGACAGCTGGGGATATAGGGAGACCCTGTCTCAAAAAGACCAAAAAAATGAAGAATAATTAAAGCAATAACACCTTTCTTGATTGCTTTATTTTTATTTTAGGCATGTTTTGTTTTGAGTGTTTTGTCCACCTGTATGTAAGTACACTATGTATGTGCAATGTCTTAGGAGGCCAGAAGAGGGAACTGGAGTCCCTGAAACTGGAGTTATGGACAGTTGTTAGCCACCATGTGTTATGTCCTGAATCCAAGACCCTCGCAGACCACCAGGAGACGCGACACTGATGCAAAGGCAGAGAATCTTTTAATCAGCAAGCTCGAGCCGAGGCTGTCCCCATACCTGGCGCAGCAGGACTGGGAAGAGCCCCGAAACTCCTTACAGGCACTCTTTTCAAAGGAAAAAATCACAAGCAGGGGGGTTTCCATGCCTTCGCATTACAGGATTGGTGGGCATGTATAACTCAGCCAAAGTGCGTGCGAGGGAGTAGGCTGTGGGTTTGGCAGGCTTGTAAGAGCCCTGAGGGCAGGGGTGAAGGGGGACAGGATTCCTGGTATATTTCCTGGGATTGTTGGGTTATGTCCGTCAAAAACATATAGTTCCTGGGATTGTTGAGTTATGTTGAAAGCATGCTTATCTGGCCTTTGCACTGACCACTTGCAACAGTTATTTCAAAAGCATGTTTATCCTGATCCCTGCACAGTCTTCCTGCAGCTCTATTTTTAACCTTGTGGTATGGGTGGCAGTTCCTCCTTTTGTCTAGAATGGAGGCCTTGGTATGTCAGCAAAATATGTTTTTAACTCATTGCCCTTCATTCCCCCATCTCTCTTGTTATTCGAGGGGCCAATCTTGGTCTCTCCTGTCCAGCTTAGGCAGAAGTGTCCTGGTCTACATCATTATATTGGTCGTTTAAGCCATGTGGATCAAGTAGGGTATGATGTGTTCTTAAGGTCATCAGCTGAATCGCTCCCAATCTTTCTCCCATAGAGGCGACTAACTTATTCAGTATACATGGTCCTAGGGTTAGTAATAACAACAGAATAACGATGGGGCCTAACAGGGTGGAGATCAGTGTGGGCCTCCCTTACACATGTGAGTGCTGGTAACCAAACCAAGATCCTGTGCAAAAGCAGCCAGTGCTTTTAATAGCCTAGCCAATAACAACTTTTTAAAAGATTTATTTTCTTTTTGATTATGTGTGTGCTTATATGACTGTGTGTGAGTATGTACACACAAGTGCAAATGCCCTCAGAAGCCAGAACAGGACATCAGCTGTAGCTGGAGTTATAGGTGTTGTGAGCTTCCCAACATGTGTGCTGGGAACCAAAGTTTGTTCCCCAGAAGAGGCACTTTTAACTGATGAGCCATCTGTCCAGCTCCGCAACATTTATTATGTACCAGTTTCCCCAGCATCTAGTAGTAAACATGTGATTCACTTTATGACAGTGCACAGTGAGGTGTTACTGCTTAGCCTGCACAACAGCCTCATGAGGCAGCCGTGCAATCATATCCCCATTTTACAGATGAGGAAACTGAGGCTCAGAGGAAGCGACACATCCAAGGTTAGCCACCTGGTATATTGAAGAAGTTGAAGAGGCAGGATTGGAACTGAATGAGATGAGGTCAGGCTTCAAGGCCCCCAGCATTTTTGGTGAGTTTATGAAGCCTGATCTTTGTTGTTTCTTTTTATTTCTCCCCCTCCCACCTCCTGTCTTTTCCCTTTCCCTCTTCTCCCCTTTTTAAGATGGCTTCAAACTCATGATTCTCCCTCTTCAGCTTCCTAAATGGCAGGGAGTACAGGGGTGCCCATTGCTGAATACTTGCATGTCTCCTCCAGGACAGAGAGCTCCCAGAGGGTATGTTCCGCATTGTGCCTGTCTCAGGCCCAGCAAGGAGCTTTGTTTGGTAAGGAACTAGTTTGCTTTCTATTGCCATGATAAAGCACTCCAGCCAAAAACAATTTGGGGAGAAAAAGGGTTTTTTGCATCTTATACTTTGAATGACAGTCCATCTTTGAGAAGTCAGACAGGAGTAGATGCTTACTGGCTTGCTCCCCATGGCTTGCTCAACTAGTTTCCCAGCCCCCTTCCCAGGGATGTGCCCTCCTACAATGTGCTGGGCCCTCCCTTCAGAGTCACGGCCACAGTCCAGTCTATTGGAGGGATGTGCCCTCCTACAATGTGCTGGGCCCTCCCTTCATAGTCACGGCCACAGTCCAGTCCATTGGAGGGATGTGCCCTCCTACAGTGTGCCGGGCCCTCCCTTCATAGTCACGGCCACAGTCCAGTCCATTGGAGGGATGTGCCCTCCTACAATGTGCCGGGCCCTCCCTTCATAGTCACGGCCACAGTCCAGTCCATTGGAGGGATGTGCCCTCTTACAGTGTGCTGGGCCCTCCCTTCATAGTCACGGCCACAGTCCAGTCCATTGGAGGGATGTGCCCTCCTACAGTGTGCCGGGCTTTCCCTTCATAGTCATGGCCACGGTCCAGGCAATTGGAGGGATGTGCCCTCCTACAATGTGCGGGGCCCTCCCTTCATAGTCATGGCCACAGTCCAATCCATTGGAGGAAATTCCTCAGTTGAGGGTCCCTCTTCCCAGGTGTGTCAAATTGACAATGGACACTAAACAGTGCAGCAAGTGTTCAACCAATGGCCAGGAAAACGCACCAAGTCCTATGTTGAATCCTTCATGGGTAGGATCTGTGGTTTGTGTCTTAATGTTTACCCCTCAGTGAATTGTGTCTGTGTTGTATCTCTGGAGCTCTGAGTTCTTTGCAAGGGGTGAGAACTTGCCTCTAACTTCATCCTCCAGCTCTGCCTGCCTCCAGCCTGGCCCTCAGCCCCACCTCAGTCTCGACCTGGAAACCAGGTTCAACCCTTCAAGCCATAGGTCTGACCTTGTGTCTTCCTTTTCAACCTCTGTCACAGTCCTGATGACTTACATCAAGGTTTCCAAAACGAGGCACCACAACAAGGGACTGTGCAGAGCCTCCAGAGTGTGAGGAGAAAGCATTCAAATGTCTGTTTCTATTTTGGTCTTTAAAAGTTGTATTGGGAGGATGGGTGTGGTGGTGCATGCCTTTAATCCCTGCACTGGGGAAGCAGAGCCAGGCAGATCTCTGTGAGTTCAAGGCCAGCCTGGTCTGCAAAGTGAGTTCCAGGACAGCTGGGGCTATAGGGAGACCCTGTCTCAAAAAGACCAAAGAAAAAAGTTGTATTGGGCTGGAGAGATGGCTCAGCAGTTAGGAGCACTGGCTGCTCTTCCAGAGAGCTGAAGTTTGGGTCCCAGCACCCACATGGCATCTAAGAACTGTCTGTAACTCTAGTTCCACTTATGGCCTCCGTGGGTGTTGCACACATACGAAGCACTTACATCTATGCAGGCAAAACATTAATACACACAAAATTAAAATTCATAAGCCTCGTGTGGTAGCACATGCCTCTAATCTCAGTACTCAGAAAGCAAGAGCAGATGGGTCTCTGTGAGATTGAGCCCAGCCTGGTCTACATAGAGAGTTCCAAGCCAGCCGGAGCCTGACAACCTGAGGTCCACCTCTCGGAACCCACATGGTAGAAAGCAAGAGCTAATTTCTTAAAGTTGTCCTCTGGCATCCACTTGTGCACTGTGGCATGCACATCCACCTTTAAAAAGTTAAATAAATAATAGGGACAGATAATTAAAGAAAAATATAAGGCAGATGAAGCTTGGCGAGGTTGAACGACATCACGTGTCGGAAGTGACAGAGCTGGCACCGGAAGCAGGCCAGCTGTCTCCACACTTCCTTCTTTGCTTGACGGATGCATCCTCCTTTTCTGAAGTTACTGGCATTCCGGGTCCAACTCCAAGCCCTCCACCGACAGCGAAGGCCACATCTGCAGGCCTTTGGAAGCAGAGGTTTTCTGTTATCTTCAGTAAGGTAGAAGCCACACAATTCCAGGGCCTTGAATATCTTCTTATCTCAGCCAGTGTCTTCCCTGAAAGAAAATCCTGTCTTAATTAATGCTGCCTCTTAGCACCTTAACACTTTCCTCACAGTGGACAAGGGCCCATGCTAATTAAAGGAGGAGCCAGCAGGGCAGTGTGTAAGCACACTGAGCAGCGCAGCCTTCTCTTGCCTGTGTGGGCCTGAGTTCCTGTTGGGCAGGCCAGGGAGACCCAGAGCCCAGAGAGGTGCGGCTCCTCCCACACGGAGAACGACTCCCCCATGCTGGGGCCACCCGACAAGCTGGGTCAGAATTTAGAGACAGTGAGACCTCGAAGGGGGTCCTGGCCCCTCTCCGTGCCTCAGTTTCCTTAGTAGTACTATGGGATGATGTCATGTCTACCTTATGAGCAAGGTGGTGATCCTCCCATCTCCTCCCTCCACAGTGCTAAGGTAACAGGCCTGTGTGTGACCACTCCTGGCCACTCCGTTTTACAAGGGTTCTGAGGATTGAAACTCAAGAGCCTCAGGCATGTGCAGCAAGCGTTCTTACCCGCTGAGCCGTTGACCCAGCCTCTTCCATACACATGTTTTTAATCTGTAAGAGTTCCCTTTACTTCAGATGAGAGTCTTTCTTGATTTTGCAAATACTCATTTCTACCCTGTTGGGCTGGTTTTTTGTTCCCTCCACAGTGTCTTTTGATGGTTATGAACAGTGGAGTTTCAGCTTTAGCAGACTGGTGAGATGTGACGTTTGGTGCATGGACATGAAGGTGCCCACCTCTGCTTCTGCCTGAGAGCTTTATTGGTTACCTGTCCACATTTAGATGTATAATCAGCAGGCACTGATTTTTTAAAGATTTATTTTTGTTTTAAAAAATATTTATTTACTATTATTTTTAATATAATCCTTTTATTGATGTTTTGTGTATTTCATACATCATTTTCAGTCCAATTTAGACATATTCCCTTCTCCCTTCCTCCCACCCCACCCCAGTTCATGCATTCTGCCATATATGTCCTGTGTCTTTCTCTTAGTCTTTTAAAAGTTTTTCTCTGCAGAGGTTTATTGCTTTGGGCAGAATTTAACTGTATCAATCCATTCTTTTTTTTTTTTTTTTTTTTATTTTTTTTTTTTTTTTTTTTTTTTTTTTTTTGTGTATGAATGTATTGTCTGCATGCAGGTCTGCGCACCCGTGTCATGCGATGCCGCGGAGGTCAGAAGAGGGTCTCAGATTCCCCTGGAACTGGAGTTCTCCTGGAACTGGAGTCACAGACGGTTCTCAGCCGCCATGTGGGTGCTGGGGATCGAACCCGGGTCCTCTGCAAGAGCGTTCGGCGCTCTTAACTGCTAGGCCATCCCTCCAGCCCCTGTATCAATCCATTCTTTGACCCAGTCCTTATGTTGTTGTTGTTTCCTCCCATTTCTATTGCTCCAAAATATGCCTATATAAACATCATGTATGTGCCAGAATTATGTCCTCCAGGAATAAACTGCATGTTACCTCTGAAATTATGTTTAGGAAGTCACATTTTTTCACTTTAATTTTATATTACTCTAAAATATGAATATATACTGTATTAGTCACTTTTCTGTTGCTGTGATAAAGCACCATGGCCAAGGAACTTATAAAAGGAAGAGTTTATTTTAGCTTACGACTGAAGGTTCCAGGGAATTAGAGTCCATTGTGGTAGGAGACATGGTGGCTGGAGAGGCATGGTGGCTGGAGCAGCAAGCCGAGGGTCACATCTCGCAAAGAGCACAGGAAGCAGAGAGGGACTGTAGACCACGAGGCTTGTTAAAACTCACTAAGCCTGCCCCCAATAACGCACTTCCTCCAGCACGGCCACACCTTCTAAGACCTCCAAACACAGAGCCACCAACTGGAGACAAACGTCTGAATACTTAGAGCCTATGGGGGACACTCATTCAAACCACCACATATACCTTCCACCCATATACATTAATCACCATGTCTGAAAATAAATGGTTAGTTAATCCTAGGGCCCATTAAGAGATTCACATTATAACAGCACAGTTGCTTTCAGATAGAAAGAAATATAACAATATTACTCAGCTTGCCTTTCAACTGGGGATTTGGTGCTAGCATTCACAAGTGGGGGAAACCACTCCTCATTTGTTTTTTTGGGGGGGTCTCTGTTACTTCACTTAGCATAATGGCTTTGAGTTCCATCCATTTACCTGCAAATTTCATGATGTCATCTTTCTTTACTGCTGCATAGAACTCCATTGTGTAGATGTACCACATTTTTGTTATCCACTGATCTGTTGAGGGGCATTGAAGGATTTTTGTTCCAAGTCTGTAAAGAAACTCATGGGGATTTCAATTGGGATTGCGTTGAATTTGTATATTAATTTGGATAGAATGGACATCTTTACTATATTAATTTTTCCAATCCATGAGCATGGGAGGTTTTTCCATCTTCAATCTTCAATCTCCTTCTTCAGGGTTTTAAAATTTGTGTTGTAGAGATCTTTGGTGTCTTTGATTAGGTTTGTTCTCAGGTATTTTTTTTTTTTTTGAGGCTATTGTGAGTGGGAAGGTCTCCTTATATTCCTTCTCCAGTTGCTTGCTGTTGGTGTAAAGAAAGGCTACTGATTTTTCTAGGTTAATTTTGTATTCTTCCACTTTACTGAAACTCTTAATCATTTCTAGGAGTTTTCTGGTGGAGTTTTCAGCATCCCCCAGGTAAACTATCATATCAGCTGCAAGCAGGGATAGTTTGACTTCTTCTTTTCTGATTAGTACTCCTTTAATTTCCCTGTCTTGCCTTATTGCCCTAGCTAGTGTTTCGAGCATTATATTGAAGAGGAGCGGCAATAGGGGGCAGCCTTGTCTGGTTCCTGCCTTTAAGGGGAATGCTTCTAATTTTTCTCCATTTAGGATGATGCTGGCTGTGGGTTTGTTGTATATGGCTTTGATTACATTGAGGAATGCTCCCTTCAGTCCAGTTCCCTCTAGAACTTTAAACATGAAGGGATGCTGGATCTTGTCAAAGACCTTTTTCTGTGTCAATTGAGATGATTGTGTGATTTTTGTCTTTCAGTCCATTTATGTGTTTTATGATATTTATTGATTTACATATGCTGAACCATCCCTGTCTCTCTGCTATGAATCCCACTTGATCATGATGGATGATCTTTTTGACATGTGTCTGTGTGCAATTTGCAAGTATTTTGTTGAGAATTAATGAGATAGGTCTATAGTTTTCTTTTTTGGTTGTGTCTTTGCCTGGTTTTGGTATTAGAGTGATGCTGGCTTCATAGAAGGAATTTGGGATATTCCCCTCTGTTTGTATCCTTCTGAAAAGTTTGAGTAGTAAAGGTTGTAAGACCTCTTTAAATATATACAATTCTGCTGTGAAACAATCTGGGCCTGTGCTTTTTTTAGTTGGGAGATTTTTATTACATCTTCAATTTCCTCATATATTATGGATCTGTTTAAACTGTCAATCTCGGGCTGGAGAGATGGCCTAGTGGTTAAGAGTGCCGACTGCTCTTGCAGAGGACCTGGGTTCGATCCCCAGCACCCACATGGTGGCTGAGAACCATCCAAAACTCCAATTCCAGGAGAACTCCAGTTCCAGGGGAATCCGACGCCCACTTCTGACCTCCGCGGCATTGCACGACATGGGTGCACAGACCTGCATGTAGACAGTACATTCATACACATACAGAAATAAATAAAATTTAAATAAATAAATAAATAAATAAATAAATAAATAAATAAATTGTCAATCTCTTCTTGGTTAAGCTTTGTCGATTCCAAGGATTTCAGATATTCATCCATTTCTCTTAGGTTTTCAAACTTAGTAGGGCTTAGGTTTTTGAAGTAGTCTTGTATGATTGTCTGGATCTTTTCTTTATCTGTTGTGATGTTTCCCTTTTCACCATGAATACTATTAATTTGGAGTTGCTCTTTCTTTTGGTTAACTGGGCTAGAGGTCTGTCTATCTTGTTTATCTTTTCAAAGAACCAGCTTTTGGATTCATTGATTTTTTTGTATTGTTTTCTTTGTTCCTATTTCATTGATTTCTGCTTATTTATCTTTATTTTATGTATATGAGTATATTGCCTGCATGTAAGTTCCTCCATTTCATACAATGTCCCCAGAACATCCAGGTCTTACAACTGGAGGTACGGGTGGTTGTGAGCTGCTATGTGGGTGCTGGGAACTGAGCCTGAGTCCCCTGCAAGAACAGCCAGTGCTCTTAAATGGTGAGCCATTTTTCCAGTCCCCAGAAATTTATTTTCATGGCTGGTGAGGGGTAGGGTTCAGATGCATTTTTTCCCATATGGGTAGCCAGTTAACCTAGCACCCATATTTGGAAATAGCTGCCCTTCCCTTCTTCTTGTGCTTCCTCCTGTGTGCAGTCTGGTGATGAGTCTGCTTCTACATCCTGTGTTGCTTTGTCCAGGTCCATTTGGAAGGGAGGTTTGTGAGGAAGAGAAACCTTCATGGCCATGGTAGTAGTAGGTTGTCAGGGGAGAGGCACAGAGAAACTCATCTGGCCTCCAGAGGCAACTGTAGCCATGTCTTAGAGCCATCCTAAAATCAGTTCCAGTGTCTGGATGTTAGAAATAAAACCTGAGTCTTAAGCACCCCACTAATGCCACACAAAGAACACTCAGAAAAGGGAAAGTGACTCAGCAAGAGGCTTATATTTCTGCAAAAGGGTGTGCTGTGTCATTCAGAGAGAACAATTGGCACAAAAGAAATGAAAGAGAAGAGGGAAAGGCTTGACCAAAGTGGAGAGAGCTTAGCTACCTTGGGTCATCAGGTTCTGGGGATGCAGCAGGGCTTTGGGATAAACAAAAGTTTTTTTTTCTTAATTTTTATGGAGCTTTTGTACATTTCATACATTTCTTAATCAAATTTAGACCTATTCCCTCATCCATACCCCCCTCACCAGAATTCATAAATTCTGCCATACATGTTAAGTCCTGTCTTGCATCTTTTTTAACTTTTTTGACACAGAAGTTTACAGTTTTGGTCAGTTCTTTGAACAAGTCTTTTTTTGTCATTGTTGTTCCCTTTAATTTTGTATTACTCGAAAATATGCATATATATATATATATATATATATATATTGCATACATATACCAAAATTACAAACTCTGAAAATAAACATTAAACAAGATCAAGAAAACAAAAGACACCAAATGCTGGAGAGGTTGTGGGGAAAGGGGAACACTCATCCACTGCTGGTGGGAATGTAAACTCCAACAACCATTATGGAAGGCAACGTGGAGAACCCTTAAAAGACTCAAAATGAGCCTACCACCTGACTCAGCCATACCACTCCTGGGTATATATCCACATGATTCATCCTGTGCAAAGATACATGCACATCTATGTTTATTGCAGCTCTTTTCACAATAGTGAAGAGTTGGAACCAACCCAAATGCCCCTCAACTGACAAGTGGATAACAAAGATGTGGTACATCTACACAACGGAGTTCTATGCAGCAGTAAAGAAAGATGACATCATGAAATTTGCAGGTAAATGGATGGAACTCGAAGCCATTACGCTAAGTGAAGTAACACAGTCCCCAAAAAACAAATAGGGAATGGTTTCCCTCATTTTTGGATGCTAGCACCAAATCCCCCAACTGAAAGAAAAGCTGTAACTGGGCATGGTGGTGCATGCCTTTAATCCTAGCACTTGGGAGGCAGAGGCAGGCTGATCTTTGTGAGTTCAAGGCTAACCTGGTCTACAGAGTGAATTCCAGGACATCTGGGGCTATAGGGAGACTCTGTCTCGAAAAGAAAAGAAAAAGAAAGAAAGAAAAGCTGAGCAATGTTATATTTCTTTTTATCTGAAAGCAACTGTGATATTATAAAATGTGAATATTTTAATGAACCCTAGCATTAACTTACCACTTACTTTCAAACATGGTAATTAATGTATATGGGTGGAGGGTATATATTCATATTTTAGAGTAACATAAAATTAAAAGAAAAAATGTGAAACCCTAAACATAAAAAAAGTGACTTCTGGATGTTGAAACTTTGTCAGATGGGTCACTGGTGAAGAGTTCTACTCTAAACAAAAGTTTTATAACATATATGCGGACGTTAAAAGATTTGAGTTCCTTGCCCTAAACAAAAAGTCTTATAATGTTTGACAGATAAGACTGATATTTAACATTTCTTATACAGAACATCTCTGGCATTGGCCCTGGGGTCCCCTTTGGGGCAGACTGGTCTATGATAGGCATTACCTCTAACTGTGCAAACTTCAGGCTTAATCCTTTGCTCCTTCCCCTGGGCTGAAAGCAAAGTGTTTGAACTCTCTGTCTGCCTTCCCTGAAGCCCACTTGTCTCTGTGTGTTCCTTCCCCAGTAAGCTGTGAAATACAGGGTCTCTGTGTATCTCTCTCATCCAGAATTCATTGCAATGTAATATACGAGGCACTGCATCATAGTTTGAAGGTTCAAAATTACCTCGAAGAAATTTCCTAGAGGGATGGTTGTAAACACTCTGCTACATGGCTGTGCGTTTTCCCTGTCTCCATCACTCAGCCCTCTGGGAGTATTGGGGGAAATGATACGGGAATGCACAGAGGACCCGGAAGTGTCTGCTCATGGCTACCAGGTCTCTGCAGAAGGAGGCAGGCTTAGTGGGCTGGAGCAGGCTGGTTTGTGGTGGGTAGAATCTTTCTACACTAAGGAGCTAGAGATCAGGGATCTGAGCCCGGGTGGTTGGTTTGCTGAACTCTGCAAAGGGTCAGAAAACCCTTCACTGCTGACCTTGGCTCTCCTATAACTTCTCTGTATGGCTGAGAGCAGACCATCCCATTTACGGAGTCCTTAGTGCTGCTGTGTCACTCACACACCCAGGCCGTCTGCTCTCTTTCTTATGTGTCACCTCACTAACCGTCAGCGTCAGCCCAAGGCGGCATTGCTATGTCACATTATTAACCATAGTTAACATCAGAGGAGCTAAGCTTGGAGTTGTGGAGTGACTTGCAGTGGCACAACTAGGCTTTAAGACAGATGCAAAGGGCTATCTCACTACCCACTCCAGCTTGGCTCAAGCCCATTGCTCACATCCTCACTAAATATTTAAAGATGTTGTTTTGTCTGCATGGTACAGATGAAGAAATGGAGGTGCTGAGAAAGTCAGATGCTTATTCAGGTTCAGAGAGTGGATAGTGTTCTAGTTTCCTTTGTGTTGCTGTGGTAAAACGTTCTGACAGAGAGCAAGTTGGGGAGGAAAAGTTTTATTTGGCTCACAGGTCACAGTCCATCTTTAAGAGGAGTCAGGGCAGGAACTCAAGCAGGAACCGAAGCAGAAACCATGGAGGAATGTTCCTTGCTGCTTGCTCACTGACTTGCTCACTTATACAGCCCAAGACCACCTGCCTGGGGTTGGTGCCGCCCACAGTGGACTAGGCCCTCCAGCATCAATTAAAGCTGACTAGGCCAGATAGACTCTTTGAGGTTCTACCCTGGAGGTCAGGTGGCTCCTCTGATTCTTCTTCCTAGAAGGCAGTTGGAGTGAGGTAAAGCATCGCTGTCCACAGGGCTGTGGGGTGAGGGAAGGTTCACCTGGCAGATCTGACAGTATAGAGAACTTGGACCTAAAAAGTCTACAACTGAGGCAGATCAGGTTTAGGGAAACTGATATTTGTTCAATTTATATGACCCTTCTAGAAATATAAAATTATTAATAAAATCTAAGTACAGAAATCTGCTTATTTAGCAGGTGCATTCAAACAAGGGGACCTAGATAATCACTGATAGATCCACTCTGGTCCTCTGTCTCCTGTGGGGTCTAACCTTGGATACAAATCTCCAACAACCAGAATTTCCTGCCCCAGTTAGATTTTGGGGACTCTGAGAATGGAGAGAAAGTGTGGTGGGGTGTTCACTGTCTCAGTGCTATCGATGGCACTGCCCAGAACTGGAACAAGGAAGGGTGAGGGTGCTGCTCCTCTCTGAATTACTGTCACTGTAATTGGTCTCTGGGTGTGATATTACTATTGAGTGTCAATATGACAGGATCTAGAATCACGTAGAAAAACTTTGGGCATGTCTACAAGGGAGCTACTGGTTACTAGGTGAAGACAAACTCAGTGAACCCCTGGGAAGAAACTTCTGGAACTATTGAGGATTTCACGCAGCACTACAGGGTTAGGGGTAGTGGGGGGTAGGCCGAGGGAGGCAGAAACTCAGGGGGGATTCGCTGGTGGTGACAGCTAGTCTCAGGCTCAGTAGAACCAGGTGTCAGCCACGATGTGTTAGGAGGCCATGAGGTAGCCCTTCAGCGTGGACAGCTCTGCTTGTTAGGAGTGCTGTGGCTTTGAATCCACCCAGACTTCCACGATTCATTCACAAACACTGGCAGCAGCAGAGACAGGACCCTAGCGGGACCCGGGAATATCTTGTTTGTGGTCTCACCTAATCTTGGTTTGGTGAATATTGGCTTCCTTTTTAATGCAGCTATTTCAGTATTTCTCAAAATGCAGCCCAAGGACAATGGGACTGGCCCAGAAAGTGGTGTCAGTTTGTAGGGCTGTGTACTGAGCTGCCACACACTTAGCCTTCAGGGATACACAATTCTGCTATCTTACCACTGCCCTCCAGCAAAAGCCTGGGAACTGGGCAGCTGGGTCTTTGCCTGGGACTCCACAGAGTGCTGGCCAGAGAGGAAGCCCGGGGTCCCCATCCAGGCTCCTGTGGGGGGCAGAATTTAGTCCTTTGATGGTAGGACTGGGTCTGCAGGCCCACCAGTTCCCACCCTTGTCTGCCATTAGTCTTCTTCCAAGCATGTGAATTTGCTGCTGCAAAGCCAAGGAAAGAGTCTCTCTACTTTCATCTCTTTGAGTTCTTTCATCTTTGACCTCTGGATCTTCTTCCGAAGGGCTACTTGATAGGCCAGGCCCACTAACGATTAAAGCCAACTGATTAGGGACCAAAATGTTGTCTACAAATGTATGTGACAAAGTTTTGAGGAGAGTCACTGTCATTATAGTCACAGGTCTCACAATCCTGTCCTATAGTGACAGGATTCACAAGGCAGAGGCAGGGCAGTCACTGTGAGGACCATCTCCAATGTCTGCCTCTCCAGAAGTAGGCCTCGCTGTGGTCCTGGGAATGGGGCTCAGTGGTAGAAAGTTTGCTTCACACGTGAAAGACCTGCGTTCAGTCTTTATTTCAAACCCCAGAGAGCTGACTTTGTAAGCACGGTGGGGCCCCAGAATGCACCTTCATGTTTTGCAACCTTCCCAGCAACTTTGCCACTCTCCGAGTGACTCAAATATTCTGGGCCTAATCCCAGCTTTCCCGTGTGCTGGCTGAGAAGCCTTTCAGAAACCACTTCTTATCTCTGACACTCAGTTTTACCTGTAAAATAGGGTGGGCACATCCAAGCTCACAAGATTATACAGATAAAATCCAATGTAATGAGGCAGGTGGTGAATGGTCCTGGTTACCCACTGGGACCACTGGGGAGGTACCCTGGGTTACCCTCAGCCAAGTGAAACAGAATCTCTGTGATGGAGTCCAACTGTCAATATGTTCTGAAAGCCTCGCCAAGTGATTTAGAGTACCACTGGTGTATTGGTCATCTACTGCTATGAAACTAATAGCCCCCTCCTAGTCTTAGTCTGTTATACCAATACAACTTCCCTCCCTTCCTTGACTGCAGATAGCATGGCATTCCCTCAGTCAGGCTTGGCTTCAGGTGGTGTCTATTCAATGCTCTGTTCCCACTGTAGGAGCAGCAGCTTGATAGAGCATACCTTTATCATGGAGATGGCGGAAATGTAAGAGAGTGATTTTTTTCCTTTTGGTCTTTGTGAGACAGGGTCTCCCTGTAGCCCCAGCTGTCCTGGAACTCACTATGTAGACCAGGCTGGCCTTGAACTCACAGAGATTCACCTGTTTCTGTCTCCTGAGTGCTGGGATTAAAGGTGTGCGCCACCACTTCAGGCAGGCTCAGAAGCACAAGAGACTGAAAACCTCCAAATGAAGCTGTCAGGCTGTTACTTCCTCCCACAGCCATTTGCTAAAGCAAGTCATACTAAGAAGCTTAACAGGGAAGCAAGGAACCTAGGCTCCTCCCACTGAGAGAAGCAATGTCTGGTCACATAGCTAAGAGGGCTGCAGGGTGCTGTGAAAGGCAGCAGGGATGGAGCTGTGAACAAGGACCTAACCTCTGTAGTTAATAGCCAATGGGTCCCAGGAAGAGTCCCTAGCAATACACCCGGCCAAAGCAGGTGCTCTGGAAGCATGGTGCTCTGGAGAAGAGATGCCCACAGCTGCCTGTGAGGGTGGCGCGTGGGAGCCACTCCTTCTGGAATGGTCACGCAATGCCACCCCTTCTGTCCTGATGCGAAATCAGCCAAATACTTTGAGTTCCCAGGGAGAAACATTCCCAGCTGGGTGCTCTGAGCACTCTTATTAGCTGCTTAAAAGCATCCACTCGCCCACCCTGCCCCCACAAGGCACCCTCTGTATCTGCACACCCTCTCCAATATAGCAGCAGAGGGAGAATTCATTAAGGCAAATTGTGAGGGTAGCTTGAAGAAAAAAAGTCATCTCTCTGCTTTATGCAGTGTAGAGTTCTCTGTTTAATGAGAACTCAGTGAGTCCATTTTCCTTAAGGGTTTAATAAAAGAATAATTTAAAAAATTAAGACAGATGGAGAAAGTGCCGAGAGAAGCTACTTCCCTCATGCACCAGCCATCTAGACTTCTTCTCCATCCCAGAAGGGGTGGGAGGCAGAGCCCCTCCAGGAGCACTCAAGAATTCTTCAAGGCTCTATAAAACTCCAGCTCTTGTTGCTATGGCCTGGAGATTCTTGCAGAGCACGTAGGAATTGGATTTATGATAGTGTAATGGGATGGTTACTAGCTGGCAGTTTAATTAATGCTGATATAGGAGCTTCACTTATTCTTAGTACTTGAACCTTGGAGCACAGGAGGAAGAGACATTGGCATTCTTAAAGCTGTCTAAATAACCCTGGTTGTCTTTGGGGGAGGAGGATGGGGTGCTGGGGGGTGCCTTCTTGGGACTGCGGTGACCAGTGCCTGTCTGTGCATGCTTAGCTCTCTGCTTGTGGCCCGTCAGGAGGCAGACGGGAAGGGCAGGGAGGCTCCTGCCATCCTGACCGGGGTCTTGCCTTCTGGAGCAGGGTGGAACCCCAGAGACAATCATTTTGATAACATCGTTATTCAATAAGCTAAGAATTAGTATCGCTCCCATTGCTTTTTGGCAAGATGTATTTTTCTTTTTTTTAATTTTTATTTATTTCTGTAGGTGTATGAATGTACTGTCTGCATGCAGGTCTGTGCACCCATGTCGTGCAATGCTGTGGAGGTCAGAAGAGGGTGTCGGACTCCCCTGGAACTGGAGTTCTCCTGGAATTGGAGTTTCAGACAGTTCTCGGCTGCCATGTGGGTGCTGGGGTTCAAACCCAGGTCCTCTGTAAGAGCGATTGGTGCTCTTAACCGCTAGGCCATCTCTCCAGCCCCAAGATGTCTTTTTTCAAGCAAGAGTACATAGGTATCCTAGGTCGACCTTGAACTTGCTGTGTAATCCTGACTAGCCTGGAAATTAGGCTCTTCTTGTCTCAACATTCTGAGTGTGGGACACAGGCATGTGCCATTGGATTTGGTCAGGAACTATTTTAAGGGACATATAGTGACTGGATATACTTATGGGGTGTGGTGAGGAAACTGGACACGTGTATATGACGTCCTGATCTGAGCAGGACGTGTAAGGTTCTGTTTCCTTGATGATGAAACGTTTCTCTGTGTTAGAAAGATTTTTTTTTTTACTTTTACAAATGCAAGTGTTTATGTTTTGTGTCTGTGTGAGTGTGTGTGTGTGTGTGTGTGTGTGTGTGTGCGCGCGTGTGTGTGTGTGCCAGCCACTGTGGGCGTATGTGTATGTATTTCTGAATATCAGTTTCAGTCAGTGTCTGTAGGAGGCAGGAGTTGTTGCCTTTATCCTCATTTTGAAGATCAAAGTTGAAATCAAAGTTGAGTCACACAGACCGAAAATGTAGAGCTGAAACTCAAATTGTGGGTCCCCTGTGTTGACCCCTGTACTCCTGTTTTCTATGTAATGAGTGGGCTAACCAAGGCTCAGAGAAGTAAAGGAAATTCCCAGGGCCACAGAGCAACTGAACACAGAGCTGGGGCTCAATTTATCCATCAGCTTTCTCAATTCCGCTCTCAAATTCAGTATGTGGGTCCTGACTCACTTCACTATTATTCTGCATTATGCTCATTCAGAAACACAAATGCACTCTCCTTCCTGCAGTAAATGGGGCTCTCACATTGAGGGGGTCTTGCAGAGAACTCTGCATTCTGTATTTCATCTAATTTTCTCCTCAAAGGCTAGAAATGCAGTGTGTTGCTAGCTCCACCTTAGAGAGAAGGCACCCAAGGCACTGAGAGGTGAGAATGTTTTCCAAATTCACACAGTACAAACAGTTCAGAAAGGACTCAGATCCAGTCAAGCAGCAACTCCTAAGCCCTTGCCCCGGGGCACATGGCTGATAGGAATGATCCCTGGGCTTTCCTCTTCTCTACTTCACCAGCGTCCCAGGCTATCCCATGATAATCCAGAGTTGACAAATTCCATTCAGCTGTCGACTTGCCCCTCACTCCTTTATGAGCAAATTCTCCCTAGACAGGAGGGAGTCTGTTTTCTTTTTTTTTTTTTTTTCTTTCTCTTTTCTTTCTGATAGCAAAAATTCCTTCACATCATCTGCAGGGAATCTGTTTTCTTTTGTGCATGCTGCATTACTTTCTTTTCTGTTACTGTGATAAAACACTCGGACAAGAAGCAACTCAGGGGAGAAAGGATTCATTTTGGCTCATGGTTTTGGAGGAATAGAGTTCATCCTGGCAGAGAAAGCATGGCCTCAGGCAGGAGAGGAGCAGCCGCAGGAGGAAGCTTGGAGATTACATTTCACCCACCCTCAGAAAACAGGAAGTGAGGTCAGGCTATAAAGCCTCAAAGCTGTCCTCAGTGACAGGTTTCCTCCAGCAAGGCTCCCAAAGGCTCCACCACCTTCCCAAACAGCACCACTAGGTGGGGACCAAGTGTTCAAGCATAGGAACCCATTGGGGGGAACACTTCACATTCAAACCACAACACACACTCTTCCTGACCTGCTGGGTTCTAAATGAAGAGACTGGACTTCTAGAGATAGAGGCTGAGCGTGGTGTGACCACCCTGAGAGAAACCAAATTCCTTTCTGACCAAGGAAACATTGATAGTTTTCCTCCATATTCAAGTCAAAGAGAGTTGAAAAGGTTTTGTTTTCTCTACTATGTTGTCAAAGACATCTGGATTGATAGATAAGAGTCCAGAGGTAGATAGTATCCACACAATAGAGAAAACGGTTGCCAAACCCATGTTCCCATGGTCAAAGTTGGTAACCAGCTACAAGTGTGTTAAGCTGTTTTCTACCTTGGCCAAAAAAATTAAGTGGGTGTGCTTTAATTTTGCAAGGATGTTTGGATTTTGCATTTAGGATGAGCACAAGTAATGTTTGTAGCACATAGACCACTGCTTTCCACTTCTCTACCATGCTAGACATCACTGGTAGATCACTGCACCATCACCTGCCCAAATCAATTGGAATCTTAGATTCCTACTGAAAGGGCTGGAGAGATGACTCAGTGGTTCAGAGAACTTGCTGTTCCTCAGAGGACCAAGGTTCAGTTCTTGGCACCTACATGGTGGCTCACTGCCTATAACTCCAGTTTCATGAGATCTGATACCTTCTTCAGGCCTCCACAGGCACTGTACACACATTATACACATAAACTCATTCAAACACATGTATACTTAAAATCAATAAATCGCCGGGCATGGTGGTGCACAGTTTTAATCCCAGCACTTGAGAGGCAGAGGCAGGTAGATCTCTGTGAGTTCAAGGCCAGCCTGGTCTACAGAGCAAGCTCCAGGCCAGCTGGGAGTAAAGGGAGACCCTGTCTCAAAAAGGCCAAAAAAAAAAAATCAATCAATAAATGAATCTTTAAAAAATTCCTACCTAGCAGAGGGCTCCTGGCAGCCATGGTAGCTGAACAAATTGGCTTAGAAGGTGAAGCATAACTGGCCTATGATTGGCTGGTTGTCTTTAACCCTTTTAGAGGTTATACATGCATGTGTTCCTATCAGACATGGGTTGAATTAGATCAAGTTAAGATGCTAATCAAAGCATCTGAAAAGAAAGCAAATGGGGTTTCAATTCTCATATTCTCAGCATGAGGGCTTAGAGGTGTGGCTCTTTCTAGATTGCCCATCCAGTGAGGGAGGGAAAGAGCCCTGATCTTGGGGTCAAACATATCCAAGTGCATATTCCAACTATTCTCCTTTTTTCTTTTTTTTTCTTTTTGTATGTGTATGAATGTACGTCTGCATGTAGGTCTGTGCACTCCTGTTGTGCAATGCCACAGAGGTCAGAAGAGAGGGTCGGATTCCCCTAGAACTGGAGTTAAAGACAGTTCTCAGCCGCCATGTGGGTGCTGGGAATTGAACCCAGGTCCTCTGCAAGAGCGGTTGGCACTCTTAACTGCTAGGCCAGCTCTCCAACCCTTCTTCTCCTTTTTTCTAATTTCATTCTTGACAAGCCACCTTGAGTCTCTGAGCCTCAGTGTCTTCATCTGTAAAGTAGGAATTGTATGCTGCAGACCTGACCTGGTTGTGCAAAGAATTAAATGAGATAATATATACTAAGTGCTGAAGGGAAGGCCTGGAAGGGGAAGGAGGTACCTATAAACACTAGTCAGTTTATGATGTCTTCTTTCTGGCTGAAGGCTGTTCCACAGGATAAATGTATCAACTCTACCTGTCAATCACTTAATGGGCATTTGGATTGTTTCCACTTTCAGGGATTGTAAGTAGTTCTGCTATGAACATCCATACCCAAGTTTTCGTATGAACATGTTTTTATTTCTCTCAATTAAATACCTAGAAACAGCATGACATTCATAGGAAAACCCCACGTTTAACCTTCTGGGGAACTGGAAAATTATTTTCCAAACTGGCAGCCCAATTTTACATTTCTTTCAACAATGTATGGAGGTTGCAGTATGCCCATTCTGCATGTCTCATTCCTGCTTACTTGGACACATTCAAATCATTAACCAATGTAGCATGTGTGAGGTAGCCATACTGTAGTGTTGATTTGCACCTCCTAGTGATGAACTGCATTGAACACCTTTTCGTGTCTATCTTCTTTGTCTATCTTTGGAGAAGCATCTATTCAGATTCTTTGCCCATTTTAAATTTATTTTCATTATTGAATTATAAGAACTCTTTACATATTCTTGATCTAAGTCCCATATTAGATATATAATTCTCTCAATGTTTCCTTCCTGTTCTGTGGTTTGACTTTTTATTATCTTGGTAGCATCCTTTAAAGCAAAAATATTTTAATTTTAATTATTTTAAATTTCATTTCACTTTTTCTGCTTTGGGCATCATATTTAAGTCATTACAACCAAGGTCTAAGCATGTTACTGTGTTTGCTCTCACATCTAGATCAGTAATGGGTATGAGGAAGGGGTGGAGTTCACCTTTTGCATGTGAACACTCTGGCATCCTTTGTTGAACAGCTGTTGGTCGTTCCCCCCCCCAGACTAGTCTTGATTCTGGTCATAAATAACTGGGATTTGGGCATGTAGTTGTCTTAGTTTCTTTTCCTGTTGCTGTGATAAACACCATGACAAAGTCAATGTAAGAGAGAAAGCGTTTACTCAGCTCCCAGTTTCAAGCTACGGTCCATCCTTGTGGAACTTGAAACAACTGGTCATGTCACCTCCAAAGTCAGGAGAGAGATGGATCCTGCAGGCCGATGCAGCAGCTCCTTCTCGTTCAGCCCAGGGCCAGCCACCCACACTCAGGGAGGGTCTTGTCACTCCAATGAACCGAATTAAGACAATCCCCTGGACCTGCCCAACCCGAGACAGGTCCTCGCTGAGACTTCCTTCTCAGATGATTCTAGATTGTGTCAAACTGACATTGAAAACTCACCATCATGACATTGTGTATCTAATCCCAGAGCTTAGACAGACAAGGCATCACAAACTGGAGGCCAGCCTGGCTGCATAGTGAGACTCTGTCTCAAGAATTGATTAGCCTCACAATCAATTAGCCATTTTCAAATATACAACATATTTTTATTAACTATAGTCACCATGGTATCCAATAGAGAGACTGAGGCTCAGAGAGGCTGAGCAACTTGCCTAAAGTTGCATAGCTAGTAAGTGGCAGAGCTAAGATTTGAACCTATATGTGTCTTTGACTCTGGGGATATGTTGAATTGCTATATTAGGTGGTTTCCTACAGAAAGAGAGGCAGCAAACAGTCCACAGGGAATTGATGGAGCAACTTCTGAACCCAGTAAAGTTTCGACCCACCATCCCTGCAGATTGAAGTCCATTCCATTAGGTCCCTGTGGAGATTCCCCAGTGGCACAAGGATGTTAACTAATCCCCACCCAGATCTGACACCAACCAGCCTTGCTGGGTCCCTGCAACACAGGGATTGGGAGAGCCCACGGGGGGAGGCTCTGCTTCTTTAGTCAGGTACAAGGACAGCTTCGAGGACATGAAAGGCAGGCTGGAGGTCAGCTCCCGAGCAGAGAGTGGCAAGCCATTTACAGCGGGCAGTGGCAGAGAGGACAGGACAGCGGAAACACTGCGATGGGCGCTCCTGACAATGCCGGTTATTCAGGAGACATTAGAGTGTGCTCATCACCATTGTAAATGTTCTCTATTTATGAGATCCATTCAGAGCCTTGATGGATGAAGCCCATAATGTGTGCTGGTGTGTGTGCTGCCTGTGTTCACTGTGTACATTTGTGTGCATATGTTTGATGTGTGTGCTGCCTATGTGCATGTGTCTGCTGTGCATGTATATTTGTCTGTGTGCTATATGCTGCCTGTGTATGCTGTGCACATACATGTGCATGTGTGTTGCATGTGTGTAAGTTGTACACGTGCTGCCTGTGCACATGTGAACATGTGCGTTTGTGTGTGTGCACGCGCAGGCATAGGCATGCATGTGTACTTGCGCTGCCTTCCTTTTGCTCAGCAGTGGCTTGGCCTCCCCAGCGGGAAGGGAATCTGCCCTCTGGTCCCTGGGTATCACTGAATTCCTGTGTCTGCTGCAGTCAGGGATCCGGAAAGCTGGGAGCTGGTTGGGGTGGACTAATGGAGACTCAGAAATGCTCCAGTTCCAGAGGAGGAAAAACAGGTTGAGCCTGGAGATGAGGAAGACATGCCATGTGCCATTAGAAGTATGGGAATAGAGTGGTCTCGCCCCAAATGGGACAGGAGTTGGTGATTGGTGCCCATGCTCTGGGTCTCTGTTCAAATCTGTACAATTCCTGAGGTACATTGTGGTTTGTCGTTAAGGTTTATCTCTTCCGAAACTCATGGTGAGGCCTGTTTCCCAGTAACAGTGCCGAGGGAAGTGGGATGGTAAGTGTCAAGTCTGGACTAACGTGGCTCTCAAGGGGCTGGGCTGGGTCTCAGGGCTGAGCGCTTTCTGGTTCTGCAGGACTGGGATCGTTCCTACAACCACAGCTTGCTGCAAGGGAGTCTACCCCATGCATCTCTCCCACGTCCCACTCACCCTTCTGCTTCCTGACATGCACTGAAGCCACACAAAACTCTCATCAGAGACCCAGCAGATGCTGGCACCTGTTACGGACTTTAACTTTTTTTTTTAATTTTTAAAAATTTTATTTTTATTTATTTCTGTATGTGTATGAATGTACTGTCTGCATGCAAGTTTGTACACCCATGTCGTGCAATGCCGCGGAGGTCAGAAGAGGGTGTCGGATTCCCCTGGAACTGGAGTTCTCCTGGAATCGGAGTTTCAGACGGTTCTCAGCCACCATGTGGGTGCTGGGGATCGAACCCGGGTCCTCTGCAAGAGCGGTCGGTGCTCTTAACTGCTAGGCCATCTCTCCAGTCCCCGGACTTTAACTTTCATAACCATGTGCTAAACAGACCTCTTTCCTTTATAAGTTTTTTGGTCTCAGGTATTCCATTACAGCGACAGATAACAGATTAAGACAAGATAGCGTGTTTCTTGTGTCTTGTTTAGTTTCACTTTTTCCAGTTTCCCACCATCCTGTTTTGCTCACGACACTTTCCTTAGAGATGGCTTTCAGAAATACAGCTTCTTTGTGATAAAATTGAGTGAGGCTGCTCAGCACTGTGAGCCATGATGTCATTTTCAGGTACAATGATAAGCTCAATTATTTTGGATGAAATGACAGATCAATTTAGTTAAATAGCTGACCAAATTAGACAATACACAGATTTGAGAGTTTTTTTTTTTCTTTTCCTTTATCTGAATTTGTTTACTGCTTGGTATGGGACATAACAACTCAGTGCCTGAGGATGAAATCATTTCTGAGTCCATGAGTTGTTTTGAAGATGAGTAAAAAAAAAAAAAAAAGGCAGTGTGGGGCTGGAGAGATAGCCTAGCGGTTAAGAGCGCCGACCGCTCTTACAGAGGACCCGGGTTCGATCCCCAGCACCCACATGGCGGCCGAGAGCCGTCTGAAACTCCAATTCCAGGAGAACTCCAGTTCCAGGGGAATCCGACACACTCTTCTGACCTCCGCGGCATTGCACGACACGGGTGCACAAACCTGCATGCAGACAGTACATTCATACACATACAGAAATAAATAAAATTAATAAAAAAAAAAGGCAGTGTGATGGTCAAACACAGAGAGGTGTGTAGAAATCCTGGCACTTGCATATTCTGGAGGTGTGTCTTTTGGAAAGTTACTGAATCCTTCTGTTTAAGCCTCAATTTCTCCATCTGTAGAATGGGCACAATCCTAGAGGCTCAGTGGATTGGACTATAGAGCCTTGTTGAAACAGAGAAGATAAAACTCTCCCCTGGGTCACCTGTCATTATTATCATCACCATTGTCACCATCAGGTGGAGGGGATTGGGGGTAACAGGTGTACTGGAAATCTCCCAGTCTTGGGGGTCCTTGAGGGAGTCAGATTCTGATATCAACAGGAGTATGTCTGTGAGAGAAGAAGGCTAGGCTAGTTGGAGGAGCGCTGGCTGGTGGAGCACCGCCTGGACCAGTGATGTGGCAATGCCTGGGGACACCAAACCTGGTTGGAATTCACTTAGGTTTGATTGTTAAGTTATCACCCTGTCTCTGATTGATGGGCCCATAGCTCTGCTGAAGAAGGTGACATGTGTCCTCCAGATACTGGCATGAGCTGGGCTTCAAATTGCCATGGCTATGCCTCTGTGGCCTCCCTGTGAGGATGTGCCCTGTGGCCACACCCACTCTCCTCCCTCAGAGCCAGAACGGGAACTAGGGGATTGGATGTCAGGTCTGGGTGTCTGAGGTGGATGTGCAAAGCTCCTTGGCTGTGTGCTGCGCTCTTCTCCCCTCTGGCTTCCCTCTTAAAATGAAGAGAATGTGCCCGGGGACTCCATCACAGTGAATGAAGAGGATGTGCCCAGGGACTCCATCACAGCTTGTGAGTTACAAAGACCTCATGAAATCCCAGGGAGGCCCACCCCAGGGCTGAGTGAGAAAGCTTCCTCCACATGTCTCTCCTGACTACCCTGGTTCAGGAGAGCAGATCCTCCACCAGTGACTAGGAGCTGCTCCTAGTCCTGAGTTTGGCTCTCTCCGGACTCTGTCTCGGAGCGTCTTGCAGTGTGCGTTCTGTGGGGCCAGGGAGAGTCCAGTTCATTCCATGCCCTAGTGTTTGCCGAAATGCTATAGATACTGGCAATATTGTGTAGTTGGAATGAAGGACACGTGTTAGAGAGCTGAAACGATTAAACCCAGACCAAAATGACGCTGGGCTGAGTTTAGACTTGAAGCTAGGGGCAGTGGGGAGCCATGGCAGGCTGTAGAGCAGCAGAGAGCTTTGAGCATGCCCAAACTGGATTCCTAGCAGTGATAATGTCAATGACCATGGAAAGCTGAAATCTGCTTTGTACCAAGAACAATGCTCCATGTCTCACACAGTCACAGCGCATGGCCCTGAGCTTAGACTGTCAGACCAGCCATGCCAGGGATGCACAGGAGGAACAATGGCCAGAATCCTGAAAGGCGTGACTTGGACCTCAATTAAAGACAGTGAAAACGGACTCCAAACTCCACACCACACATTTGTCAATTTTACTGGTCTGCCAAATCCTTCCTGAACTTAGCAAATCACTCAAGTAAATCCATTTAATCCCTCATGCCAGAATGGCCGAAGGAGAAGTCATAACATCCCCAGGGGATAGGCTAAGGAGGGTCTGAGGTAGGAATTTTGCATTGAGCAGTACAGGAAGTGGCTGACTAGGGAGAGTTTTCTCCTGTCCTCCCATTGTTCCTCAGTGACAGCCTCCTCCAGGACTGTTCTGAGAGCTCTTCTGGCCATCAGCTGTTGTATTAGTCACTTTTCTGTTGCTGTGATAAAACACCATGACCAAAGGAACTTATAAAAGGAAGAGTTTATTTGAGCTTACGATTGATGGTTCCAGGGAATTAGAGTCCATTGTGGTGGGAGGCATGGTGGCTGGAGCTGGAGCAGCAGACCGAGGGTCACATCTCACAGTGAGCACAGGAAGCAGAGAGAGCGACTGGAGACCACACGGCTTGTTAAACTCACTAAGCCTGCTCCCAATAATGTACTTCCTCTAGCATAGCCACACCTTCTAAGACCTCCAAGAACAGTGCCACCAACTGGAGACAAATGTCTGAATACTTAAAGCCTATGGGGGACACTCATTCAAACCACCACAGCTGTGTTCAACACCACCCCCCCTCCACACACATAATCCCGTTTCTTCATTTGACCACTGTTCTCCCACTTAAGCCACAACCAGCGCCACTGTGGCACTGTCTGCCACATCTTAGTGTATTAAATCTACCTGAGGCCAACCACTCTTGAAGAGATTGCTTTCACTTACTTTTGGAGGCTCAAGAGCATGACAGCAGCATTGTGGAAGATTGCATCGTTAGTTTATTCTGGAGCTAAAAATGAGCGGCCATGTCCCAGGAATACAGATTAAAGTCACTCGAACTCCATGTTCCAGCGTGGTAAAACTTCCATCAAGTTCTTATGGTAACAGAACAAAGACAGACATAAATTAGGATGCTTTTCAAACACTTTGGGATGTAGATGTCAGAGACACGGGCCACAGCCAAGGGGAGAAACCCTCTGGATAGGCTTCAGATGTTGTCCAACGATGCTCTCAGCTTCTGGGGTGGTAGAAGCTGGTGGCCTGCTAAGTCAATGCATTCCAGAGGAGAACTAGCGCTCTGTCTGCACATCCCATAGCACTGAGCTGATGGCCACAAAGCTGTTAGGTTATGCACAGAGGAAGGTAATGAATGGCTCTTAAGGGGGCTAATGATGGCCCAAGATAATTTGGCTCTGGACTTGCAACATTCCAACCTCCCTACATCACTAAGGTTCTAATCAGTCAATCAGGCTTGCAGAAGTTTCCTTTGAAGGTGCAGCTTCTCTCTGGGAACTTCTTTTCACACTCAGGACCCCTCACATCACCACACAGGGAACCAAGTTCCAGACCTAGGAGCCCTTGGCACAACAACAAGCCATGTCCACGCCTACAGTGTCCAGTCCTCAAGCCTACAGTGTCCAGTCCCCAAGCCTGCAGTGTCCAGTCCCCAAGCCTACAGTGTCCAGTCCCCAAGCCTGCAGTGTCCAGTCCCCAAGCCTACAGTGTCCAGTCCCCAAGCCTACAGTGTCCAGTCCCCAAGCCTACGGTGTCCAGTCCCCAAGCCTACAGTGTCCAGTCCCCAAGCCTACAGTGTCCAGTCCCCAAGCCTGCAGTGTCCAGTCCCCAAGCCTGCAGTGTCCAGTCCCCAAGCCTACAGTGTCCAGTCCCCAAGCCTGCAGTGTCCAGTCCCCAAGCCTATGGTGTCCAGTCCCCAAGCCTGCAGTGTCCAGTCCCCAAGCCTACAGTGTCCAGTCCCCAAGCCTGCAGTGTCCAGTCCCCAAGCCTTGCAGGGGTCTCCATAAGCCCTCTGTTCATCCCTTTCACTCTGGCCCCATGACAATGTAGGTGGCACTTTTGGGCCATACAAGGACAGAAGGCTGCCCAGGGGCCTCCTCCCTGCCCCGGACTCTGCCACTCTGCTGTGCTGTTTCCTTGGCTCGGCCCTCACGCCCATGTCCTAGCATTCGAGGCTCATCCCTACTGGCACCTTCCTGGTTGCTGCTCTTGAGACCCCTCCCTGCCCCAGCCAGGTCTCGTCTTCCTATGTCAGGCTTTCTCCAACTCTTTACTGTCAAGGCCATCAGCCCGATACTGCAGGCACCCCATTCTCCTGCCTCTCCTTTGTGCCCACACACGGGGCTGGTAAGTGAGGTTCATATTTCCTGGAGGTTCCTCCAGACTGTGTCCACAGACCCACCGCGATTGACGAACCTGCAAATGATGAGGTTTCCAGGGACATTTACTGACATATAAATAAAAATCTGATTTCTGTGAGGGGAAGTCCTGGCTGACTTACTGACAGGGCTAGGAAGCAGTTTTCTGCATAGCTTCTCATGACATAAAATTATTTTGTCTTCCATGCAGGAAAGCTGACTTTTTAACTTCTTCTGTCATTTTCCTGGGGTGACCCTGGCCGAGTTCTTCCCATGTGCGTGCATTCAGACATGGAGGGCTGGTGACACTGGCTCACTGGGAGGAAGGGAAACAAAATGTGCTGGGGATTTTACAGTGCAGCCTGACGGAGTGCTGGGTGTTTACAGTGCAGCCTGACGGGGTGCTGGGTGTTTACAGTGCAGCCTGACGGGGTGCTGGGTGTTTACAGTGCAGCCTGATGGGGTGCTGGGTGTTTACAGTGCAGCCTGACGGGGTGCTGGGTGTTTACAGTGCAGCCTGACGGGGTGCTGGGTGTTTACAGTGCAGCCTGACGGGGTGCTGGGTGTTTACAGGGCAGCCTGACGGGGTGCTGGGTGTTTACAGTGCAGCCTGACGGGGTGCTGGGTGTTTACAGTGCAGCCTGACGGGGTGCTGGGTGTTTACAGTGCAGCCTGACGGGGTGCTGGGTGTTTACAGTGCAGCCTGACGGGGTGCTGGGTGTTTACAGTGCAGCCTGACGGGGTGCTGGGTGTTTACAGTGCAGCCTGACGGGGTGCTGGGTGTTTACAGTGCAGCCTGACGGGGTGCTGGGTGTTTACAGTGCAGCCTGACGGGGTGCTGGGTGTTTACAGTGCAGCCTGACGGGGTGCTGGGTGTTTACAGTGCAGCCTGACGGGGTGCTGGGTGTTTACAGTGCAGCCTGACGGGGTGCTGGGTGTTTACAGTGCAGCCTGACGGGGTGCTGGGTGTTTACAGTGCAGCCTGACGGGGTGCTGGGTGTTTACAGTGCAGCCTGACGGGGTGCTGGGTGTTTACAGTGCAGCCTGACGGGGTGCTGGGTGTTTACAGTGCAGCCTGACGGGGTGCTGGGTGTTTACAGTGCAGCCTGACGGGGTGCTGGGTGTTTACAGTGCAGCCTGACGGGGTGCTGGGTGTTTACAGTGCAGCCTGACGGGGTGCTGGGTGTTTACAGGGCAGCCTGACGGGGTGTTGGGTGTTTACAGTGCAGCCTGACGGGGTGCTGGGTGTTTACAGTGCAGCCTGACGGGGTGCTGGGTGTTTACAGTGCAGCCTGACGGGGTGCTGGGTGTTTACAGTGCAGCCTGACAGGGTGCTGGGTGTTTACAGTGCAGCCTGACGGGGTGTTGGGTGTTTACAGTGCAGCCTGACGGGGTGCTGGGTGTTTAGGTTTCTTAAATGTATTTTGTGTGTATGAGTGTTTTGCCTGCATATATGTAAGTTCACCTGTGTCATGTCAAGCAATGTCCAAGGAGACCAGAATAGGGAATTAAATTCTCTGAAATTGGAGTTATGGATGGTTATTAGCTGTCATGTGGGTGCTGGGAACTGAACGCAGGTCTTCTGCAAGAGCGACCATTGTTCTTAACCACTGAGCCATCTCTCCACCTCCTTAAAAGCATTTTTTGATCCTTTTGAGACAGGGTCTCCCTGTAGCCCCAGCTGTCCTGGAACTCACTATGTAGACCAGGCTGGCCTTGAACTCACAGAGATCTGACAGCCTCTGCCTCCTGAGTGCTGGGATTAAAGGCATGGGCAACCATGCCTGGCCCTTGATAGCGTTTTTATTTTACTCAGATGCATGCCTTGTTTGTGTGTGTGTGTGTGTGTGTGTGTGTGTGTGTGTGTGTGTGGGTATATGAAGCGTGTGTGTGTGTGTGTGTGTGTATGTATGTGGTATATGAGGTGTGTGTGAACATGTGGTATATGAGGTGTACAAGTTCATGTGTGTGAACATGTCCATGAGCGTGTGCATAAATGTGTGTGTACCTCTGGGTGGAGACCTGAGGTTGATATCCAGTATCCTCTCTATCATATTTTTTTGAGAAAGAATCTCTCATTGAACCGGGAGCTCTCTGATCTGGTTGGACTGACTGGCCAACAACTCCACAGATCCACCTGTCCTTGCCTCCAGCACGGGGTTTGCCTGCACTCGCTGTTATGCCCAGCTTTTATGTGGGTCCCGTGAGTCTAAACTTAGGTCCTCATGCTTGTGTGGAAAGCACATCACCAACTGAACCACCTCCCCAGCCTGTTGGCAACATACCAAAGACTTGAGTCTCAAACACATGGCTGTCCCACCTACTTCCTAGGAGAGGGATTCTTATTGTATAACAAATGACCACACACCCAGCAGCTTACAGAAAAATTATCTCATAATGATTATCTCATAATTTCTGTGGCTTAAGGTATGGACATGGTTTTACTGAACTTTTTACTCAGGACTGCCCAAATTGCTGTTGACACACAAGGCATGACCATGGCCTCATCTGGGCTTGACTGGGGAAAGGTCTCTTTCAGTTCATGTCCATTCCTATAGAAATGCAGAACCAAAGATCTTGGTTTCTTGCTCTCTGTTGACCAAAGAACAGGGATGGTTCAAGTATAGTCACTTCTCCCAAGCCCAGGAGTGAGGCTTGAGACAAGACAGATGCTCTGTCCATTTGACAGAGGCACCACCAACCCCTCATCTTTGTCTTATGTATTGATTAGACAGAAATGTGGCCCACATTCAAGAGACAGGGTGCCACACCAGATCTGAGCGCAAGAGGGACCACAGGCCGCCTTGGTGCCTGTCAGCTCAAAGATGTTAAGAGCTGAGGTCACTTTGCTATCTGCTTGGCTGTGAAATTGGGTTTGACCTCAGGGCCCTACTCTTGAAGGTCTGGCTTCCCGTTGGCTAATCCGTAGCCTGTAATGTCCAGAGCCAAGCTCTTTGAAAGGAAGCTTTACCTCGATGGCCGAAGTCTGGGCATTAAGGCACCTGGGAATTGCTGTCCCGAGAGAGGCAAGTACAGCCAGGAAAAGAATGGTGGGGGTAGACACAGCTCTGTTGGGAATAGCCCTTCACATTCTCTGACAGAGTGTGAGGATGAACCACTGTGGCCTTCACGTGGCCATTCCAGGGGCAATGCCACCATGGGTCCCTCTCCATGAGGTCACCCTTCTCAGGGGAAGGCCACACCATCTGGCTTATTCAAGTCTTGCTGCTCTGTGTCTGTTTCTCCCCAACAATCACAGCCACCAATTTGATTCTTGGAACTCTTCCAGATGTTGAATTCCAAAGAAAACTTGTATTAACTCCTACATAGCTGTCACAGGCAACTGTGTGGGCTGTGCATTATGTGATGGATGTATAGCTTTGTTTAGCTTTGCTTTGCTTTAGAAACATCATCCCTGATGCCCCCATCTCACTCCTTAAGCCTGGTCTGTTTGGCTCATAGACAGCACCACCTTTATCCAGGTCTCACACGCAGGCCCATCCAGGCATGCACCAACCCTGATGAGTGTTTTGGGAGAGTGCTTCCTTTCTTCTACACTGGGTATAGATGCACCTGCCCAAGCTGATACTGAGAGCAAGAGCCGGTTCCCTACAGCTACTCCCACACAGCGGGAACTCTGCCTCTTATACACTGTGCATAAACATGAACCAACATGCAGAGTCATTTAGCTGTAGAGTGTGTCCTGTGCCTTTAAATAAACCTGCAAAGTGACAGCCAAGATTGGACTTGCTGGTGATTTTCAGACATAAAGGCTATGCTGGGGGAATAAGGATTGAACAACCACATTAAAAAATATGCAGTCAACACCAGCTGTAGCCCAATTAAATCCATCTGGTCACAGGTGTTTATAGAAAACACACACACACACACACACACACACACACACACACACACACACTTTACCCAACAACTAATTTCTTCCAAACTGTGGAGTTTGTTAAACAAAGCATAAATGCTAGAGGTGAAGTCTCTCTTTTTTATCCTGGGATGAAGCCAATTATCCTGGGATGAAGTCTCTAACAAAAGAGTAGATTTTTTCGGTCCTTACCCCACACCCATTGAAACAAGTGTTTGTTCCAAGCTCCCAAGGATGGTTTTAATAAGCACAGTACCATGAGAGCCCCTTGCTGTATGAGGCCAGACTGCGTTTTAAAGGATCCCAGAACACTAAGGTTCATTGCTCCTGATTCTTAAGCTACAATAAGTTATCATAAACTGCATCATTCAAGATGTTAATCTCTGAAAGAAACTTCTGGAGATAACCCCAGCAGAGTGAGGCTCCCTGCTTCTCAGGGTCTACCAGAGACTATAAAAGAATGTTCTCTCAATTCCCTGAGAGAATGACTTCATTAGAACTCTTAAATTCATCATATATCAAAACCTGGGGGAAGTTTTTAAGTGATACCCACCTGGCCTCCAGATTTAAAAGAAGTTGGTTCATCAATTTAGATGTATTTTGTTGTCATCAAAACAAACCTAACAACTGGTCAAGCTGTCATCACAGCTTCCTGTATTAAAAGTCTAGAGGGGGCTAGACTTTTAGTGTGGACTAGAGTGTGGTAGCACACACCTATAATCCCAGTGCTTGGGAGGCAGAGGCAGGCAGATCTCTGTGAGTTCAAGGCCAGCCTAGTCTACATAATGTGTTCCAGGCCATCTGGGGCTACAGGGAGATCCTGTCTCAAAAAGACCAAAAAAAAAAAAAAAGTTTAGAGGGGGGCAGTTCCAAGGGTCATGCAGGGCTCTGTGCTGATAGGCAGCTCTGCGATTCTCTCCCCGCTCACCATCTTGCCAACACACATGGTCACGCACTGCCCGCAGTAGCACCAAACCTCATGTCTTCGTCCCCTGCTTTCAAAAGATAGGAAGTAAAGGTTGAGGAAGCAATGAGGGGGTGGGAGCCATGGTGGTAATAGCAGTCTTCTGAGTCCCTCTCTCTTCAAGGAAGAGAAGTATTACCTAGGGAATATCTTAAATTCTATGTCTGAATAGAGGAGCTCTATCACACCTCCCCTAGCTGCAAGGGAGTCTGGGAAAGTGAAGCTCTGTTGGAGAGAGAATTTCAGTGTAAGCCAAACTGCTTTGTGTCCTGGAACATAGTCTAAATAAAACGTGAATTCCTTCAGCAACAAAGAAAAGGGAATGCCCGCCCAGGGTGGAATGGACCAGGTGAGCCTCCGATGGCTCTGATAAAGGACCAAGGAAAATGGAGAGAGGGAAAAATATTGAAAACTATTGGCTTAAATGTCAAGGTTGAGGTCAGAGGACTGTCTCTTCTACAGAGTCTGCTGGATTGCCCAGACTAGAAGCAATCTTTCTCTTTCCTGTATACCCAACACAGCTCACAATCCTGGCTACCTGTTAGATTCATTCTTTAAAAGACACTGAGGGGAAAAAAAGATTAGGAATTCAGGGATGGGAACATTTGTTCTTAGAAATATCCCTAAGGAATTTGAACAGACAGCTACAATTGAGAGCCACTCTCCTAAACTGTCCTATCACTTAAAATGGAATGGGGCGGTGGAAACAGAGAGATGGCTGAGTTGTTAACAGAGCGTACTGCTCTTATAGAGGACCCAAGTTCAATTCCCAGCGCCATTCTGGACATCTCATTACTGCCTGTAACTTAGCTCTTTGGGACCCAACATCCTCCTCTGGCCTTTGCAGGTGCCTGCACACATGTAGGATATGTGTACACACATATGCACACATGTAGTATATGTATACACACATATGCACACATGTAGGATATGTGTACACACATATGCATGCAAATAAAAATAAAATAAATCTTTAAAATAAAAAAGTAGTGAGCTAGGAGCTGGGGAGATGTCTCAGTGAGTAAACTCAGGTGAGAACCTGAGTTCAGATCCTTAGCACCTGTGTAAAAAACAGGCATGGTGTTGAGCACCTGTGACCCCAGCTCTGGGGGATGGAGACAGGTGGATCTCAGACGCTTACTGGCCAGCTGCCTGGTCTAAGCAGCAAGCGTCAAGTTCACTGAAAAACTCAGTTTCAAAAAATAAGGTGGATAGTGATGAAAGACACCTACATTGATCTCTGCCCTCTCTACATACATGCTTAGTTAAGTGCACACACACACACACACACACACACACACACACACACCCCTACATACACATATATGCAGCACACACAAAGTAATATACTAGTTGTTAAACTGGGTTATGTAACAGTAGTAATCATTCCCAAACTCAAATATTTATTTATAGTTCATACTGCTGGTCAGTGGCAGTTGCTGCTCTCTGTGCTGTGGTAATTTCTTGGAGTCTCAATGAATAGAACCATCATGAACACACAAGCATCTGTGATCACCACAGTGCTGCCAATCACATTTTTCATTAGAGGTATAAATCACTTTCTCCACCACTTCACTGGCTAAAGCAAGACTCCCAGACGCCCCCCCCCCAGCTTCAAAGAGACAGAGAACCTCAGCCTAACATGATTCTGGAAGATTCCATCTGCAACACTGTACTAACTGGGAAATACAGCCCGTGAAATATAGTTATACATCTTGTGACTCGATCACAAGAACACACATATAATAATTCCCAGGAAATAGGAAGGAAAAATAGTAACAAGAACTTTTTATAAAATGTAATTGTGCAGACATGTGGAACGTGAAGACTGTATGGCTTGTTTCTGCACTGCACACCCATCTGACGCCCTCCTCTCCACAGCCTGACTTCTCTCCGTGGTCAGTACGAATCTTCTCAGAAATTTTCTATGCATATAAAAATACACACACAGGCATTTTGCTTTCTCTTTTCTCCAAGTCATAAGTTATCTGTGAGTTTTCCATATTTCTTAATACAATCTCTGGTTTCCCATGAACCCCATGTGAGATTCATGATGAGGCTGGAGGAGGATGTCCATGTGTTCTTGTCACACTGTCCTATCATGTGAGCTGCTCCAGAGCAGACACATATGGGCTAGTACACAGTGAAATGGAGCCTGTTCTGTAGATACTAAGCATCAGGGTATCTGCACTGGTGATGTTCAGTGAGAAGGGGCCACCATCGTCCTTCTGAAGGGTAGGCTGGAGAGATGGCTCAGTGGCGATAAGCAGATAGTGCTCTTCCAAAGGACCCAATTTGTTCCCAGCACCTACATCAGGTGGCTTGTAACTGCCTGTAACTCCAGATCCAGAGGACCTGGCACCCTCTTATGGCCTCCATGGGTACTGCAATCATGTGCATATATACATGCAGGCATACACACATGGATACACATAATTCATTTTAAAAACTGCAAATAAAATCTTTACAAAGAACTGCAACAAATAAACACTAAGAAGTAGACACATTGCAGGAGAGGGGAGACAGATGAGATGGATTGTCATGAAGCAATTAGAACAACACTACCTAGAATACCATGTGTGTCTCTCAGATGGCAATAGGTAAGAAGTGCTTCTACATGTACAGATGGAAGGCAGGAGGGAAGAAAGGGAGGTTGGGAGGAGAAAGAAGGAGTGGAAAGAGGAGGAAGTGGAAGGGAAGCTGTGTTAGTTACTTTCTGTCCTATGACAAAATATCTGAGATTTAAAAAAGTTTAAGGAGTTATTTTGGCTCATGGACTTGGGGGTCTCTGTCCACAGTCACTCTGCTCCAATGCTCTGAGGCCTGTGATGAGGCAGAAGCACCCTGGTGGGAGGGCATGGCCAAGAAAAGCAGCTCACATGATGGCAGCCAGGGAGCAGAGAGACAGAGGAGTGGACAAGGCATGCCTTTCAGAGACCCCTCTAGTGACTGGCTTCCTCAAGTTAGACCCCACCATCCACAGGCTTCACCACCTCTTACTAATCTTGTCAACTGAGAATCTATCAATGGATTAATCCACTAATTAATTCAGCTTCCTCTTGATCTAAACTTCTGTACATTGTACAGGGAACTAAGCCTTTTGAGGGGACCCTTGATGTCTAAATCATAATGGAAGGGAAGGGAGGACTTATTCCAGACATCAGAACAAATACAAATGCTTAATGGTGTAAGTTCTAAGATAGGAAAATTTTCAACAGTAGAACTATGTGAGGATAGAAAAGGAGATTCATAACTTGACTTTAAACGATGGATTTTAATGGAAATGGTTTCCAGAGAGGGGAAACTATCTGGGTGAGCTGGCAGGAGGCCATGAAGCTTCTGGAATTTTATAGAAATCATCTTTTTTTTTTTTTTAATAGTAGAGGCTTGTTAGCACAAGATGAGCAATGCCAATCTTCTATGTTGAAACAAAGAAAGGGGGATTTATTATGTTAATTGGTCACTTAAGTGCAAAGGGCATTTTTTAATTTCTCCACTCACTCTGAATTTGGGAGTGGAAGGAAATAGAAAGCGGAGGCTTCAGCAGGAAGTGGGTGTTGCAGAATCTCTGGGGAGAATGCCGTGCTTAGGATGGAGACCTGGCTTGCGATGTGCTAGGAAGGCCAGTCACTGACGAACCAATGCTGAGATGATGTCACAGGACTTACCTATCAGGAGATCAGCACAATATGTAGTTTACATTCAACCCAAATGGTCTCTACTTAACCTATGGTTACATAACTTTGGACAAGTTTCTTGAGCTCTCTGTGAATTTTCATCAGTGAAGGGGACCACAGAGATAGCATCCTCTATCAGGTGGCTGAGATGAAGAGTAACAGGAGACTGTCACTTGTACAGTGTCTGATGCAGAGTTAAATGCTCAGTAAACACCAGAGGGGAGCCCAGCAGTAACAAATGAAGTCCACTGAGAGCCACCAGTCCATGAGGTTTTCCACATGTGTGTCTGGTGTTCACATTAGTGACTACTCACCTCGCTTTTGACCCACTTTCCAGGAAAATCATGTAGTTGGAAGTAGTTACTGTCTCTCTAACCTGGAAATGGAACAGGCTCCCAGCTCTCACTATAAGATCTTCAAGTCTCATTTTCAGAAGATGCTGCTCAGAGTCCCTGCATTCTTTGTTTTTTTTAAATTTTTTTATTTATTTCTGTATGTGTATGAATGTACTGTCTGCATGCAAGTTTGTGCACCCATGTCGTGCAATGCCATGGAGGTCAGAAGAGGGTGTCGGATTCCCCTGGAACTGGAGTTCTCCTGGAATTGGAGTTTCAGACGGTTCTCGGCCACCATGTGGGTGCTGGGGATCAAACCCGGGTCCTCTGTAAGAGCGGTTGGCACTCTTAACTGCTAGGCCATCTCTCCAGCCCCTTATTCTTTGTTTTATTTGTCCATCTATCTGTCAATCCATCCATCCATCCACCCACCCAACTATCCATCTACCCATCCATCCATCCATCTATCCATCATCTACCCACCCACCTATCTACCCACCCATCCACCCACTCATCTATCTACCCATCCATCTGTCCATCCACCCATCCATCCACCCACCCAATCATCCATCTACCAATTCATCCATCCACCCACCTGCCCATCCAATCACGCATCCATCCATCCATCCATCCACCCATCCAATCACACATCCATCCATTCATCCATCCATCCACCCACCCACCCACTTATCTATCCACCCACCTTCCCATCCGTCCAATCATTTACTTGCTGTAGACTGTGTAAAACACAGAAATGAGAACTGCTCTGCCTCCCAGCACTTGCAATCTAATGGTGGAAAAGAGAGAAGGGCAGTGAGTCCATGAGATCAGAGAAATGGACAGGAGATCTCAGGGAGCTGCTACTGCCTCACCCAGCCTGGGATTCGGGGAGGAAACTGGCATCTAAGCTAAGTTCTACAAAAAAGGAAGCACATAGGCAAAAAAAAAAAAAAAGGATGGGGCTGTGTAAAGACAGCTCAAGAGCAGCTGGGAAGTGTAAATAGCTCGGCACTGCAGGGCTGACTCAGTAGGCAGAAACCGGAGGGAGGAAAGGCAGCAGGGGGCACACACAGACCATGAAACCCTTCTGAGGAATCTGATCCCAAGGTAATTGGAAGCCATTGGAAGCTAGGTGGGGAGGGGGGCAGCCTGGTGGTTTGGAGAAATCCTACTGACTGCCTGGGTGGTAGCAGGAAGTGAACAGTTTGAGGTATCTTTAAGGACAAGAAGGCTGCATGAGGGAAAGGAGGAGGTTGGGGATCCATGATGACGTCCTATCACGGAACTGGGCAGGTGGAGCAGTGGCATGGTGAGAGAAGTCATGGGACAAAGGTGCCTACCGGTTAGCTGGCCCTTCTTAACAAGGGCACACACCTTTCTAGAGGAAGGTTCCAGAGCCCTGATGTTGTGGCCAGTTCTTTCCGGAGCTTGAACTGGGGCAAGTTGACAAATTCCTGAGTCCACTCTCTTGAAGAAGGTCAATTTTTCCAGTCTTCAAACCCAATAAAAGAGTTACTCATCTCTTCCCTGCTCTGTGTCATTTGCTATGCTGACCCAACCCAGCATGCTTCTGCCCTAAGTGAAACCTTCAATCTAGCTTAGACTTCCAGTGTCTACTCATGAGGTCCTAAATCCTCCTGTGCCCTAAGTAGCAATAGAAGTATATCAGTGAGCTATTGCCATGTAACAAAATGGCCTCACAACCCAATATCTTATGATAGTAACTGTTTATTTAGCTTGAAATTTGCCATTGGCAATGGAAGGTAGGCCCAGCTGGATGGTTCTTTTGATGTCAGCTGAGGGCCTCAACATGTGGGATAACTGCTCTGAGCAGACTACGGTAGACACATTTATAATTCTTCTCTCAGTTTGTCCCTGTTCAAGTCACAGCCAGGAGAGTTTCCCAAAGAGAATAGAAGTGTGCACAGACTCTTGAAGCTGAGTTCCAGAACTGATATGACATCAGTTCTGCCACATCCTATTGGCCACCATTAGTCACAAGGCCAAGACCAGATTCATGCAATAAGGAAAGCAGTTACATTGATTGATGGGCCCAGTGGTAGAGTCTCGTGGTGAGGGATGCGGGCACAGGGATGGGGAGAGTTGAGGCAATTTGGGCAGTAGACTCCAGGGACACATGGATTCCTGGTCTTATCACATAAAACGTACCACAAAAGGGAGTTCTGATGAGTGGGTGGCTGATGACTGGGGACCTCTCTTTGACCTTGCAAGTCAACCAAGAGTCACTGAGATCTTCTCTTTCTCATGTGGAAGCACACCATGTCCCTTGTGGTGGCTGTATCAGTCAGCTTTGGGTATTTTAACTTTCTGCATGGCTATCTTCTCTCTTTGAGCCTCTAGGATGGCGTGGATTCTCTGCATAGATGTCAAAGACATGAAGTGTCAGTGGAGCTCACCATACTGAGGAGACTGTGGCTGTCCCCCACCCTCACAGTTGCCTTTGGCAGGGCTGGTTTGAACTATTAATAAACTGCTCGCTGCATGTTCTCTCTCCCAAGGGAGCCAATTGGCTCGGTCCACCATCTCCAGCCTCACCCCTGCCAGGCTGGAGAAACGGGCCCTCTGATGTGAGATATGAATTCTCAGATAGCACTGTGAGGAGGGAAGGCCACAGGGCCCTTTTTCCTTAGGAAAGGTCACGTTGCTTCTTCTGCAGTCTTTTAAAGAAAAGAGCATGATGTGCTTTTTAAATGCCAGCGGTCCTGACATCCCTGATAAAGATAAGTCAGCAAAGAAGGAGAATGGCTCAGGGGAGCCGACTGCTAAGTGGCACAGGAAGAGGTAAAGAATTTTCAATAACTCATGTTAAAAGCTATAGTTAATTTGATCTTGGGTTAGGCTAAGGCAATTGCGGTTGCTTTGAAAAAAAATCTACCTTGTTGTATTGAATTTGAGCAGCAAGGACAGTCCTCCTGTGGCTCAGTCACAGCCTGGCCCTAACACCTTTCCGCTCTATGTACCAGGTGCTGTGCTTGGTCCTGAGGCTGCAGAGGAGACACTGGCTTGGGAATCTGTTCTTAAGGCCTCACAGTTGAGTCAGAGCATGAACAAGTCAACAGACAAGAGCCACAGAGAGTGGTTCATGCTACACAGAATAGCAAGGAGCATGCTCTGGGAATGTGGGTGTGCCATTTGAGGCTCTCGGTGGTTCTGTCTTGGTCTGACGTGTCTACTCCTGAGTCCTCACTGCCCAGTGATTAGCAAGGGCTTGTTTCTATTGTCAGCTTGCTATAATAGAATGGACCCTACTTGTTCATCCCATGGACGTCAGCCCCTCTGCAAACACTCCATGTGTTTTCTAACTATGTGCTTGAGAGATACTTTGTTTTCTGTCTGAAATCTTATCTTCACCATTAACTTCCTAGAAAACTCTTATGCACCCTTCAAGACTTGTGCCAAATGCCCCATGAAGGGCACTGTGTGACATTTTCTCAAGCCTACTGAGTTGGACTTATCCTCTCTTTACAATGACTCGAAGCTTGTTTGTGTATGCAGCATGGTGGTGAGTGCTCGAGGGCTTTTTTGTAATACTTATTTAACTGTTTCTAGCCACTTCTCTGGAACAGGGTCTGTGTGTTGGGGACCTATGCAGCGCATGCTCTGCTGGGGACCTATGCAGTGTGTGCTCTTCTGGGGACGTATGCAGCTTGTGCTCTGCTGGGGACCTATACAGCGCATGCACAGCCCACAACAGCAGCTCCACAAATGCTTAGAGAAAGAATAAGAGGCTGAGATTTGTGACAGGGACTACAGACCAGGGACACCGTTGGGATATGCAGGATCCTAATTCCTGACGATAGGAGAGAACATGGGCCTAACACAAAATTCTAGAAGTTCTAGAAGCTACTGGTGTTTCTTATTGCTGTAGGGATGGTGGCTCCTGTCTTGTCATATCAAAGTCAAAGGGGAGGCCAGGGCCAGTGTGCATGTCATGGTCTGCATTTGAGAATAGATGAGACCTTGCCCTCTGCAGATATTTTGGGAGATCCTTGATCAAAAGATATCAGAGTCTTGCCCTCAGCCAGGCACAATCTCATGGTGTCCACTACAAAGGCCTGTGAACCCCGTCTTTAAAACATTCCAGAATCCTAACTTTTTTCCTTATCATTTCTACAGACACCACCCTGGTTCTGGCAGCATCATGTCCTGAGTGTTTGACTATAACTTTGTAACTGATCTCTCTGCTACTGCCCTCCCACCCCCAGGCTCCTTTATCTCCCTTGACCCTTCTAGCCTGCTTTCAACCCAGCAGGGGGAATGACCTTGTGAAAAATCATACCACTCTTCTATAGTCAGCCTATGCATCCCATTGCTCTCAAAGGGAAGCTCCATGTCTTTATTACAGCTCCCAAGATTTCTGCTGTCTATTACCTCAGGCCATCTCCTCTCTCCTTTGCTTTGTTCCAACCACAGAGACCTTTACAGTGTTCTTCCAGTACAGGGAATGTGGTTCTGCCTCAGGGCCTTTGCACATGTTATTCCCAATGTAAGGAAGATCTCTCTGACTCCAGCTAGATCTCTACAAGTCTCATTCTCTCATCTCCTTTCTGGGCTTTGCTCAAATGTCATCCTGTCATAAAAGTTTCCCCTAAGCACCCTGTGTCAACACGCATGTATACCACAACCCCAGGAACTGCCCAACATCTTATTCTCCCTGATTTCTCTCTATGAAACTTATTACCAGTGACATATATATTTAAAATATGTTCTGCTCATCTTCTGTGGCCAAGTTTATGACAGCGCCCAGGCTAGGCCTGTCCACTGGTATATCTTCCATGCCTTAAATAATAACTGGCTTTCTCTGTACACTCACTATTTGCTGAATGGATGACTGCAAGCATGGGTGTATTCACTGAGCCCCACACAGCCCCATGAAGGAGACATGGAACAATGGTGCTGTTCCTAGGTGAGGCTGTGAAAACTCTGGGTGGCTTGTTGAAGCTTCTCTCTCTTGTTCAAGAGCATTGGGTGGCCAGGACTGAAGAGAAGAGCTCTTTCATTCAGACTGGCTGAGGCAAACAGCAGGAATGGACAGGGAGGTTTCCTCACACTTTACACAGCTTTGGAAAGGGCTGGGAGCAGGAAATAGATGGCTGGTGGGAACTGCACGAGAGGGCTGTCGCTGGGATGTAGGGCTGTTGGGCGAGTGCTCTCCTGTGTGTCGAGACTGTGAGTCAGACTAGAACTGGGTCAGCTCCATTCTGTAGACTAACTGCACCCAGCACAACTAAGGAAATACTAACGACCAGCTCACAAAGTCTCAAGCCCCAGGATCACCCCAATCCTTGGGACATTTGGTAGATTTGACTCATGGAATAGTGAGTTGCACAAAACCCTATATAGGAGAAGTAGAGAGTGGGGTTCACATGAGTGCTGGTCCCAGCAGGTTTGAGGCTCTCAAGATGGGAATTAGAAGGTTTCCAGGAAGGCATAATATGGGATGGGCTGGGGCAGGAGCCTGGATCCTCATGGTTTAAGAGGGGGAGGGTTGCCTAAATGTCACAGTGTCTGAAGACTGTATCCAGAGCAACCATGAGCCATTTGAGTTCAGCCCTCTTTAGACCAACCTTAGCCTTCTGACTGGTGGCCCTCAGGCTTTATGAAGGGTTGAAGTTTCCCCTAAGCACCCTGTGTCAACACGCATGTATACCACAACCCCAGGAACTGGGTTGAAAATCTATTTTCTTCTTGTTGGTAAGACAGTCTCCAGGAAGTGGCTCAGTGGGTAAAGGGATTTGTTGCCAAGCCTGGTGATCCAAGTTTGATCCCCAGGACTCATAGAGTGGGAGGAGAGCATTGACCTCTACACATATGCCATAATACACACACACACACACACACACACTCACACACTCTCACACACGTGTGCACCTCCTGCACAGAGATAAATAAACAAATGTAAATAATACAGGAGGGAATCAGGTTTGCTGGGTTGTTGGGCCCCCAGGGCTGACAGGACACCTTCTTGTACACTAACGGGGTAGGACTTGGGACTGCATGGAACAGAGCATGTGAGTCCTGTCAGTAGTCCAGACTTCCATCTCAGCAGGCTCACCTCTATCTCAGTCCACCTGCTACTCATTCAGGAAGTGTGGGTACAGTGTAGAACGAGACTGAGTCAACAGACAGGGTGAGCAGCTGGGGAGCTTGTGGAGAGGGAGGGGGATAGGGGGAGTGAGAGTGAAATCTCACTGTCTGGAGGGCTTTTGCGCAGACTGGAAGAGGACGATGATGGTTGCAAGAGAGAAGATGGAGTCGACATGAGAAGTGTTTTCCCAAGCTGTTGTTCTAATACCCACGGGACTAGATGACATCACAAGGTGACACTCTCCCTGACTCTTGTAAATGTGGCATCAGAGTGACATGGGAACAGTAATTCTATTTGTCTTACAACTGAGGAAAAAACCGAATTGTTGATTAACTCAGGACATACAATGACTAAAGACAAAAGAACACATGAGCGCATCGGTGTAATCTACCCAACGGTCAGGCGTGAGCAGACTTGTGATTAGCTAAAGACCACTGTTTGCAGCCTCTGGACTGGCAAGCCTGTCTCACAGCTCGTTCTTTTCCTCCCCCTCCTCAGTTAACTGCCTCGTCTCTTTTCCTATCTACTTCAGAGGTCTTAGGCTAGTTTGAATGAGCTGTACAGGATACCACAGTGCAGTGACGGTTCAGCACCATGGACAGCGGTATGGCGGTTCTGTCTGTTCTTGCCCAGTGGGTCACGTCAGGCAGGAGGTATGGCTGTGAGATACTGTATTTATGCAGCCGCGGAGCTGTTAACGCCATTGAAGCATTTTGCTGCCTATTAGCCACTTACTCTTCTCCCTCACTCATTCTGACACACGGTTTCGGGGGGCAATGAGAGGGGAAGCCGGGGAGCGAGATTATCTGCTACTTCTGGCTTTCACAAAATCTAGTGGCTTTCTCTAACACTGAGGCCCATAAAATTCCCTTTTACCCACCCATCAAAGGTTTTTGAATGGAGTCAGTCTAGGGAAGATTTCTGATCCTTGTCTCCATATCCTTGCTTAGGAGCCTGGGAAGACGGCCCAGTAGAGGTAAGAGCCTGTGCTGCACAAGTATGAGAATGGATGTTCAAATTTCCAAAACCCATGTAAAAAGCCAGGCCCTGGTGAGCATGCCTGTAACCCCAACACTGGGGAGCATGCCTGTAACCCCAACACTTGGTGGGGGTGCAGACAGGAGGCTCTCAAGGGCTTGCTGACTACCAGCTGAGCTCTAGTCTTACTGAGAGACCCTGTCTCAAGGAGATAGACAAGATGTTGGACATCCAACACCTTCTTCTGGACTTCACATGGGGCACCTGCACCTGCACACACACACCACACCAAGACTAAGGTTGGTCTAAAGAGGGCTGGTGTATGCACATACACCATTGCACATACACCACACACACACACACACACACACACACACACACACACACACACACAGAAAGAAAGCAGTGAACATACTTGATCAAGAGCCCTCATCCTAAAGAAGCCAGCCTGGTCTTTCTGCCTTCCACAGGGTTTTGAACGTGGCCAGTTTTGGCATACATGTGCTCATTGCCTAGGTGAAGAACAGAGTCTGGGGCCAACCCTCAGGGGACTGACATTCTGTCCACAGATAGAAAGGAGCTGGCTCTCACCACAGAGGGAGGCAACACTCATCACTTCTGGGAGGCAGATGCCAAGCAGCGTGGATAGATCAGACCCCAGTGCTGCTGGCCTTTGCAGAGACACTTGGTTTAATGAGTCTCTTCAACACATACAATTCCACTTACTCCATCACCAAATGGAACCCGTTTGTGTGAATAATTCAGTGTTTTGTGGGGTTCTGCCTTCTACTGCAAGTGCAGCCCTGCCAGAGATTGTTAACTACTCTAAGGGAGCAGAACTCAGCTCTGCTTTGCCTTCCGAGCCAGAAAGCACTTGGGGAAACAGTGAAAAGAGAACAGAAAAAGGAAAACACTTCCCTCCCCACAGAAGTCTCCCCTCCCCCAGACCTTCCCAACATGCCGCAGTTGCAGCTTTCCTCTCCTCCTCAGGGGAGATCATGGTTTAAAAAAATACCTGAAAATGCAATTGCATGCTAAACAAGTAGTTTTAAAAGAAGCCTAGCTCTGGATTGGTGTGCTGGCTGTCTCTTCCCAGAGAGAAAGGCCTAGCCACTTGGAGCACAAAAATTATGTTTTTGCTGTCTGTGTGATCTTGGGTGAGTTGCTTCCCCTCTCTGGGCACATTTTTAAACCAAGAGTAGGTTTAGAGGTCAGAAATTCCTTTTCTTTCTTTTGTGTGTGTGCGTGTGTGTGTGTGTGTGTGTGTGTGTGTGTTCATGTGTGGTGGCCAGAGGTCCATATCAGGTCCATATCCTCCATCATTGTCCACCTTATTTTATGAAAAAGGGTCTCTCACTGAACCCAGAGCTCACTGATTCAGCTCCAAGTATCCTGTCATCTTTGCCTCTTCCACACCGGGGTTACAGAGCGTTCCCTCACACCCAGCTGGAGTGGGCCATGGGTACTGGGGTCCAAACACATGCCCTTGCTTGTGCAGTGAGCACTTCACTGATTGATTCACCCCTTAGCCTGGAAATCTTTTTCCTTAAATTTTAATTGTACAAACTTCTGGGGTAGAGTGTCATACATCGGTGTACATATTCAATGAGCAATGGTCACACCAGGATAGTTCATTTCCCTCTCCTTAAACGTATTTGTTATTTGATAGTATACATGTATGGCATTCAGTGACTTGATATGGTGTATAGTGAATCATTTTAGTACATAGAGATGTATAGGTCCTGGTCAAATCAGGGTGGTTTAGGGTTCTGTCTCCTTATTACATGGGATTTGGAGACATTATGTTCCTCTCTGTTATTTTAATTTTTTTATACTTTACTCTGTGTGTGTGTGTGTGTGTGTGTGTGTGTGTTATACAAGGAGGTCAGAGGACAACTTTCAGCCATTGGTTCTTTCCTTCTAGCACAGGGACCTGGGGTTTGAACTCAAGTGGTCAGGTTTGGCAGCAAGCACCTTTATGTCTTGAGCCATCTCACCAGACCCCTCTATTAGATTTTCTTTCCTTCTTAAAAAAATTTATTTTCAGTGTCTGAGTGTATTGCCTGCCTGTATGTAAGTGTACCTGTCTCATGTAATGCATTAAGAGGTCAGAAAAGGGCATCAGATCCCCTGGAACTAGAGGTATGGATGGTTGTTAGCTGCCATGTGGGTTCTGGGACTCAAACCCAGGACCTTTGCAAGAACAGTCAGTGCACTTAACTGATCCAGTCCCCCATTCCCACAAGATTTTCATGGAATAAGTAATAAGTTATTGTGGAGGATAGTCACGCCTGTTGCATAGAATTCCACAGACTTCTATTTAGTGAGTATTGTTCCACACACCAATCCACATTTCAGAGAGACTGTGCAACATTTGTCCTCTGTGTCTGGCTGATTTCACTTAACACGATGACCTGCAGTTCCATTCGTTTTGCAGCAAATGACAATGATACCAATGTTTTCCATGAGTACTATTCCATAGCGCATGTACACATTTTCTTTATCCTCTGGTGCTGGGTGGGCATCTGAGTCAATTCCTTATCTTAGCTCTCCTGAGCACAGCTACCAGCACAGGCGTGCAGATGTCTCCTGAGCACCGCCACCAGCACAGGTGTGCAGATGTCTCCTGAGCATGGCCACCAGCACAGATGTGCAGATGTCTCCTGAGCACGGCCACCAGCACAGGCATGCAGATGTCTCCTGAGCACAGTCACCAGCCTCCAGCACAGGTGTGCAGATGTCTCCTGAGCACGGCCACCAGCACAGGCGTGCAGATGTCTCCTGAGCACGGCCACCAGCACAGGCGTGCAGATGTCTCCTGAGCACGGCCACCAGCACAGGCGTGCAGATGTCTCCTGAGCACGGCCACCAGCACAGGCGTGCAGATGTCTCCTGAGCACAGCCAAGCACAGATGTGCAGATGTCTCCTGAGCACAGCCAAGCACAGATGTGCAGATGTCTCCTGAGCACGGCCACCAGCACAGGCTGTGCAGATGTCTCCTGAGCATGGCCACCAGCACAGGCGTGCAGATGTCCCTACATGTAGCACGGCCACCAGCACAGGCTGCTGCAGATGTCTCCTGAGCACGGCCACCAGCACAGGCCTGTGCAGATGTCTCCTGAGCACGGCCACCAGCACAGGTGTGCAGATGTCTCCTGAGCACGCCACACCAGCACAGGCGTGCAGATGTCTCCTGAGCACGGCCACCAGCACAGGCGTGCAGAATGTCTCCTGAGCACAGCCAGCCCCAGCACAGGGTGCAGATGCTTCCTGAGCACGGCCACCAGCACAGGCTGTCAGATGTCTCCTGAGCACGGCCACCAGCACAGGCGTGCAGATGTCTCCTGAGCACGGCCACCAGCACACAGGCGTGCAGATGTCTCCTGAGCACGGCCACCAGCACAGGTGTGCAGATGTCTCCTGAGCACGGCCACAGCACAGGCGTGCAGATGTCTCCTGAGCACGGCCACCAGCACAGAGTGCAGATGTCTCCTGAGCACGTGCCACCAGCACAGGCGTGCAGTTGTCTCCTGAGCACGGCCACCAGGCAGCAGGCGTGCAGATGTCTCTGAGCACGGCCACCAGCACAGCGTGCAGATGTCTCCTGAGCACAGCCAAGCACAGATGTGCAGATGTCTCCTGAGCACAGCCAAGCACAGATGTGCAGATGTCTCCTGAGCACGCCACCAGCACAGGCGTGCAGATGTCTCCTGAGCACGGCCACCAGCACAGGCGTGCAGATGTCTCCTGAGCACGGCCACCAGCACAGGTGTGCAGATGTCTCCTGAGCACGGCCACCAGCACAGGCGTGCAGATGTCTCCTGAGCACAGTCACCAGCCACCAGCACAGGCGTGCAATGTCTCCTGGACGGCACCAGCACGGTGTCAGATCTCTGAGCACCCGGGCTGATCCGATCCCTGAGCACGGCCACCAGCACAGGCTTGCAGATGTCTCCTGAGCACAGCACCAGCACAGGCGTGCAGATGCTCCTGAGCACGGCCACCAGCACAGGCGTGCAGATGTCTCCTGAGCACGGCCACCAGCACAGGCGTGCAGATGTCTCCTGAGCACGGCCACCAGCACAGGCGTGCAGATGTCTCCTGAGCACGGCCACCAGCACAGGCTGTGCAGATGTCTCCTGAGCACGGCCACCAGCACAGGCGTGCAGTGTCTCCTAGCACGGCCACCAGGACAGGCTGCAGATGTCTCCTGAGCACGGCCACCAGCACAGGCTGCAGATGTCTCCTGAGCACAGCCAGCCAGTGTCTCCTGAGCACAGCACAGCACAGGCGTGCAGATGTCTCCTGAGCACGGCCACCAGCACAGATGTGCAGATGTCTCCTGAGCACGGCCACCAGCACAGGCGTGCAGATGTCTCCTGAGCACAGTCACCAGCCACCAGCACAGGCATGTAGATGTCTCCTGAGCACAGCCGTGTCTCTCTGAGCACGGCAACCAGCACAGGCGTGCAGATGTCTCCTGAGCACACGAGCTGCATCTCCTGAGCCACACGGCGTGCACCAGCACAGGTGCGTGCTCCTGAGCCGCACGGCCAGCTCCTGAGCACAGGCCTTAGCTCGCAGTCATGTCTCTCAGAGCACGGCACGACCAGCACAGGCGGCTCCTGAGACATGCAGCAATGTCTCTGAGCACGGCCACAGCTATGCGAGACCACTCAGCACAGTGTGCAGATGCTCTCCTGAGCACGGCCACAGCAGCACAGGCATGCAGATGTCTCCTGACCTGCACGCGACGCACCAGAGCCAGCAGACTGCGTGCAGATGTCTCCTGAGCCAGCCAGCACAGATGTAGATGTTCCTGAGCACGCCACACAGCGTGCAGATGCTCCATGAGCACGCCACCAGATGCTGCAGATGTCTCCTGAGCACGGCCACAGCACACTCAGATGTCTCCTGAGCACGGCCACCAGCACAGGCGTGCAGATGTCTCCTGAGCACGCCACCAGCACAGGTGCAGATGTCTCCTGAGCACGGCCCCAGCACAGGCGTGCAGATGTCTCCTGAGCACGGCCACCAGCACAGGCGTGCAGATGTCTCCTGAGCACGGCCACCAGCACAGGCGTGCAGATGTCTCCTGAGCACGGCCACCAGCACAGGCGTGCAGATGTCTCCTGAGCACAGGCCTCCAGCACAGGTGTGCAGATGTCTCCTGAGCACGGCCACCAGCACAGGTGTGCAGATGTCTCCTGAGCACGGCCACCAGCACAGGCGTGCAGATGTCTCCTGAGCACAGTCACCAGCCTCCAGCACAGGTGTGCAGATGTCTCCTGAGCACGGCCACCAGCACAGGCGTGCAGATGTCTCCTGAGCACGGCCACCAGCACAGGCGTGCAGATGTCTCCTGAGCACAGGCCACCAGCACAGGCGTGCAGATGTCTCCTGAGCACGGCCACCAGCACAGGTGTGCAGATGTCTCCTGAGCACGGCCTCCAGCACAGGTGTGCAGATGTCCTCCTGAGCACGGCCACCAGCACAGGCTGCAGATGTCTCCTGAGCACGGCCACCAGCACAGATGTGCAGATGTCTCCTGAGCACGCCCACCAGCACAGGCGTGCAGATGTCTCTGAGACGGCACCAGCACAGGCGTGCAGATGTCTCCTGAGCACGGCCACCAGACAGGCGTGCAGATGTCTCCTGAGCACGGCCACCAGCACAGAGTGCAGATGTCTCCTGAGCACGGCCACCAGAACAGGCGTGCAGATGTCTCCTGAGCACAGCCAGCCCCAGCACAGGTGGCAGATGTCTCCTGAGCACGGCCACCAGCACAGGCTGCAGATGTCTCCTGAGCACGCCACCAGCACAGGCGTGCAGTGTCTCCTGAGCACGGCCACCAGACAGGCGTGCAGATGTCTCCTGGGCACGGCCACCAGCACAGGCATGTAGATGTCTCCTGAGCACGGCCACCAGCACAGGCGTGCAGATGTCTCCTGAGCACGGCCACCAGCACAGGTTGCAGATGTCTCCTGAGCACGGCCACCAGCACAGGCGTGCAGATGTCTCCTGAGCACGGCCACCAGCACAGGCGTGCAGATGTCTCCTGAGCACGGCCACCAGCACAGATGTAGATGTCCCTGAGAGCCAGCACAGGCTGCAGTGTCTCCTGAGCACGCCACCAGCACAGGCGTGCAGATGTCTCCTGAGCACGGCCACCAGCACAGGCTGCAGATGTCTCCTGAGCACGCCACCAGCACAGGCGTGCAGTGTCTCCTGAGCACGGCCACCAGCACAGGCGTGCAGATGTCTCCTGAGCACGGCCACCAGCACAGCGTGCAGATGTCTCCTGAGCACGCCACCAGCACAGGCGTGCAGATGTCTCCTGAGCACGGCCACCAGCACAGGCGTGCAGATGTCTCCTGAGCACGGCCACCAGACAGGCGTGCAGATGTCTCCTGAGCACGGCCTCCAGCACAGGTGTGCAGATGTCTCCTGAGCACGGCCACCAGCACAGGCGTGCAGATGTCTCCTGAGCACAGTCACCAGCACAGGCGTGCAGATGTCTCCTGAGCACGGCCACCAGCACAGGTGTGCAGATGTCTCCTGAGCACAGCCAAGCACAGATGTGCAGATGTCTCTCTGAAGTGCTGACATAATTTCCTTTGGGTATGTACACCCAGAAGAGGAACTGCTGGGTCAGTTGATAGGTCTATCGGTTTCTGAATAACCTTCCCTCTGCTCTTTGCAGCAGCACTACCAGTTTATATATTCCTACCTGTGTTGGGAAAGGGCAAGGCTCCCTCCTCTCCACACCATCAATGGTATTTGCAGTGTTTTTGACTCTTGAGGCTCACCACAGTCCCCAGGAGTGAGAAGGTATCTCACCAAGATTTCTAATGTAGTTAGGCATTTTTCCCATAAATTTCTTTTCTTTTCTGGTGTGCTATCACAGTGTCTCTTTGAAACTCCAGCTGGCTGGCCTGGAACTTGTTATGTGGACCAGGCTGGTATCAGTCTCAGAGATCTGCCTGGCTCTGGATCCTAAGTGCTCAGATTAAAGATATGTACCCCCATGCCGGGCTCCCATAACTTTCATGGCCATTTGAATTTCTTCTCTGGAAAAGGTCTATTTTTTTTTTTAGGGCCCACTCTTGGTTTTAATGGATACCAAGAGTTAGGCTATTTTTGTTTTTTGTTGTTTATTTATTTATTTATCATTATTTTTTAAATTTATTTTTATTTTTTATTTTCATTTTTTATTGATGCTTTGTGTATTTCATACATCATTTTCCAATTCAGTTCAGGCATATTTCCCTTTCCTTCCCCCCCCCACCCACCCCACCCCATCCCAGATCATGCATTCTTCCATAATCTGTCCTGCATCTTTCTCTCAGTTTTTTTTTTTTTCATTTTTTAATTTTTTTTAATAGAATATGATAGCTTTCATTAGTAAACAATTTGCAAGCGGCTGTGCCCAAACCCACACAGCCCATGGGTCCCACCATCCAGCGCGGGGGGGGGGGGGCTTGTATGTTCAATCAAGTTGATCAAATGAGTGTCCAGACTATATTGCTGTAGTTTCACCATTCGCGCAGCACTTACATTCTACCATGCCCCCTCTTCCGCAGATTGTTCCGTAGGCTTAGAAAAGGGGCACAGGTGGATGAGAAGCAAAACAGTCTACTTTCTCTGGAGCTGTTGTCTTGGTCTCTGGTCAGTTCTGGCTGTTTCCTTTCATGGGCTGACAGTTTGTCCAGGAATACCCTTTCAATCCTACTAATGAAGCACAAGCAATTAGATATATAGGTATTTAAACAGTACTAATTGTTATGGTAGGTTACTTTGGTATAAGACACAGATGTTTGGACGGTATGTTAATCCATGAATATAGACCCGTGTCCCCCCCTTCCCCACCCCACCAGAGCTCATGCATTCTGCCAAACATGGTTTTCATTCTCTTTCTCAGTCTTTCTCAATATTCTCCATGAGAAAGTTGACTGTTTTGAGCAGAAGTTCACTGTTTTTTTTTTTTTTTTTTTTCTTTGTTTGTTGTTGTTGTTGTTGTTGTTTCCAATATGCATCACTCCCAGCTGCTTTGGACAAAAGCTCAAGGGGCTGTGCATAAGAAATACTTACAAACTAGGTAAATTGCACTAGCATCCACAGATGAGTGATACCATGCATCGTTTGTTTTTCTGGGACTGTGTTACTTCACTCAGCATGATGTCCTCTAGCTCCAGCCATTTTCCTGCAAAGCTCGTGATGTCGTCTTTCTTTACTGCTGCATAGAATTCCATTGTGTAGATGTACCACATTTTCTCTATCCACTCGTCAGTTGAGGGGCATTTAGGTTGGTTCCAGCTCCTTGCTATTGTGAAGAGAGCTGCAATAAACATGGCCGTGCATGTATCTCTGTGGTGGCGTAAGTCTTGAGGGTACATGCCCAGGAGTGGTATGGCTGGGTCGGGTGGCAAGTTCATTCCAAGTCTTCCAAGGGTTCTCCACACTGCTTTCCATAGTGGCTGTACAAGTTTACATTCCCACCAGCAGTGGATGAGTGTTCCCCTTTCCCCACAACCTCTCCAGCACTTGGTATCATTTGTTTTCTTGATCCTAGCCAGTCTTATTGGAGTAAGATGATATCTTAAAGTGGTTTTGATTTGCATTTCCTTAATGATTAGTGATGTTGAACACTTCTTAAGGTGTTTCTCAGCCATCTCTAATTCCTCACTCGTGAAGTCTCTGTTCAACTCTTTGCGCCATCTATTGAGTGGGTCATTTGTTTTCTTTCTTCTTTGTTTTTTGAGTAGTTTAAATATTCTGGAAATCAATGCTTTGTCAGATGTTTCTGCGTTGAAGGTTTCCTCCCATTCTGTGGGATTTCTCTTCACTTCCTTGATTGTTTCTTTTGATGTACAGAAGCTTTTGAGTTTAATGAGGTCCCATTTGTCAGTTGTCAACCTTAATTCTTGCACAGCTGCTATCTGATTTAGGAAGTCTTTTCCTACGCCTATGTCTTGTAGTCTGCTGCCCACTTTTTCTTCTATTGCCTTCAGAGTTTGGGGTTTCACGTTGAGGTCTTTGATCCATCTGGAGTTGACTTTTGTACAGGGCGAGAGGTTGGGGTTTAATTTCATTCTTCTACAAGTGATGATCCAGTTTTGCCAACACCACTTGCTGAAGATGCTGTCTTTTCTCCATTGTGGCTTCTTGGTCCCCTTGTCAAATATAAGATGGCTGAAATTCTATCTGCTCAGATTTGGATCTTCGGTTTTTTTCCATTGGTCAACAGGTCTGTTTTTGTGCCAGTATTTTTATCCTTTTAAAATTTTCATTTTTATTATTTTGAAATGTGTGTGTGTGTATACACATGCATGCACACATATGTGCATGAGTGCAGGTGCCCTCAAAGACCAGACACATCAGATTTCCCTGGAGCTGGAGCTACAGAAGGTTGAGAGCTGCCTGACATGGGTGGTAGCAAGCAAATCTTAGAGTAAGCACTATTTATTTATTTATTTATTTATTTATTTATTTAATTTATAGAGTAAGCACTCGTAACCACTGAGCCATCTCTCCAGCCCCATTCTTTCACCATTTTAATCTGGGTTTTATTATTTTAAAAAATTTTTATTAATTTTTATTTCTGTATGTGTACGAATGTACTGTCTGCATGCAAGTCTGTGCACCCATGTAGTGCAATGCTGCGGAGGTCAGAAGAAGGTGTCGGATTCCCCTGGAACTGGAGTTCTCCTGGAATTGGAGTTTCAGACAGTTCTCAGCCGCCATGTGGGTACTGGGGATTGAACCCAGGTCCTCTGTAAGAGTGGTTGGCGCTCTTAACCACTAATCCATCTCTCCAGCCCAATCTGGTTTTTATTATTGATCTTTCCAAAGTCATACAGTCTGCCTACTAATCCGTTTTCAATTGGGTTTTCAAATGTGTCTCCAATCCCACAAGGGTCTGTCTGTGTGTGGCAGTGAAGTCCCTAAAAGCCTTCCTCTGTTCTTTGCATCAACTCTAGCAGTTCATATTTTCCTACCTGTGTTCATTCATAGGTGAGTTGGGAAGGGGAGATTCTCTGCAGCTCCCAGCAGATTCTTAAGAGTCTGTAAACTCTAAAACTGCGGGTTCCTGAGTGAGATAACACCAAGTGTCAGGTCGACCCTAAAGGAGGCTATGATCCCCCATCCTCTGTGAGTCTGGGCAGTCGCCTGCAGTGCTTATGACAGGGCTTCCACTTTCCAGGCTAAGGGAGGGGTTCAGTCCATGGTGGCAGGGGGCCTCCTTACAGGCCTCTGTAAGAAGACAGCAAGTCCTTCATCCATTCATTTAGTCATTCTATAATATTTATTTATTTATTTGGTTGGTACTTTTGTCTTTGATTTTGTTTTATTCTCCTGTAGTCCCAGCTAGCCTACAGCTTGCTATAAAGCTGAGGATGACCTTGAACTCCTCTTCTTCCCGTCTCCACCTCCCAAGTGCTGAGATTACAGGCACGCATCTGGTATTTCCTTAAGTGTGCCCTCCCTGAGCTTATGGTCCAGGAGACAGACAAGAACAAAGCAGTCAGGCCCTACTGAGGACCAAGTGTATAGTCCCTGGGGTTCCAAGGAGACCCTTCGTCCTTCACTGCCACATCCTGCATCGAAGGTAAGGCTGGCTCAAAAGAAACCCACCACCCCTACAATCCCCACTCCCAGAGCACTGGTGCAAGGACCCTCTGTCTCCTACCTAGACCTGCAGCATTCTCCTCCTCCTCTGCATTCCTGCTCACAGACTGCAGTGTGGAGGCCTGGGGGGTGGGGGCAGATTGCACAGGATTCCTGCAAGTGCCATGCTCAACAACAGAGATGCTCTTCCCCATCCTCTGGCTCTTCTGCTCTTTCTTCCTCCTCTTCCTGGGTGCTCTGGCAGCTGGGTGCAGGGTGCTGCTGGTGGATCATAAAGATGTCTCATTTAAGGCGGTTCATTCTCAGTTGCTTTCTCAGCACCTTGACCAGTCACGAGTCTCTATATTAACAGATTCCCACTGCAAAAACGAAGCTTCTCTGACCAAGCTTGAAAGCAGCACTGATCTATGGCTGTAAACATAAATATTTAGAAGGCATGTTCACAACATGGCCATTTAGAAAAATAACAATAGCCCCTCCCCCTCCCCCCAAAAGGCCTATGACCTTCCTGGGAAGGAAGTAGAAGCTGCAGGACTGAATCGGGTGCTCAAATCGGAGTTGGGCATGGAGCAATTATCTTCTCAAGGGGGAGAACTTATCAGGACAGTGCTCACTTGAATGGATAAACTAGTGTTGGGGTGGGCGAAGCATCACACGAGATTCAGCACCGCACAAAGCATAATGGAGCCTGCACGATTCTGGTTGTGGCTTTTGATTTTCAGCCGAAGCGGGATCCAACTGTCTAAATGAAGCATGCAGGCAAATCCACAGGCACAAGCCAGCAAGCTGGAGGGTGACTGTGTCCATTTGTTTCAGAAGCACTCCCTGGTTACAGAGGGATGCCTTTAAATAGCATCTTTGGGGTGTTTACAGATCTGTAATGGTTTGCTTGAGAGACTTTGGGTGCAGAGGGAAATCCGAAACCCAAGCTGTAGCATTTCCAGAGAGCTGTAGGCTATTCCGAGGGGTTCATGGCCTGATTTAAAGCTGTAAACCAGAGGAATCTGGCCATGCTGTGAAGAGAGGTGGGTCTGAGCCTTTATCTGAGGAACTGTATGTGTGTAGTGTGTATTAAACTCCAACCATTACCATCATCATCCCCAAAGTTCAAGACCAGCTGTTCATCCTACAGTTCCTTTCGGATACTACCTAGAATTAGCACCTACCCCACAGAATAAGACTTAATCCTGCAGGACTTTCCCAGTTCAGTCAGTAACCACAGTTCAGTCAGTAACCACATATCGCAGGTGGCCCCACCAACCAGACAGTTACCAAGTTGAAGGTTCTCATGTAATTCTTCACATGTAATAGGCCATGGAAGCTCACTGAAAACACTGGAGTTGCCATTGACAGTTTGATTATAAAGAGCACAGCTCAGAAGCAGCTACAAAGAAATCATACGTAGATCAAAGTCTGGTAGGGAGAGGGTGTGGAGGGTGTGGAGGACGTGGAGAGGGTGTGGAAGGTGTGGAGGTTCCACCCCATGTTCTATAGAACTGATGTGTCTCATCCTCTTAAGACTCCATGTGTTCAGAAACCTGGAAGCTCCCTGCAATGATTACTTTTTTGGGGGGGGAGGGGTTATTCAGCTCACATCTCCTGGGTCACAGTTCATCACTCAGGGAGCCCAAGGCAGGAACTCAGGGCAAGAACCTGGAGGCAGGAGCTGAAGCACAAGCCATGGAGGAATGCTGCTTACTGGCTTGCTCCCCTAGCCTATGCCCAGCCTGCCTTCTTATACGGTACACAACAACCTGCCCAGGGTGGCACCACCCATAGTGGGCTGGGCGCTCCCACATTGCTCAACAATCAAGACAATACTCCACAGATGTGGCCACAAGCCAGTCTAATGGATCCGATTCCCCAATTGAGGCTCCCTCAACCCAGGTGTGTCAAGTTGACACTAAAGCTATGCAATGAATACTTTTAACTGTGAATTTGACACAACTTAGAACACCCCTCCCCTCCGGGGGAAGAGAGGCTTAATAAGGGATTGTCAATATCAGGTTGGCCTGTGAGCATGTCTATGTCCTGATTGCCTTCACTGATATGGGAAGACCTACCCTAAACGTGGGTAGCTGCTTCTGGTAGCGGCCCAGATGAAAGGGCGTGGAAGAAGGAAAACTGTTGCATTTTGCTTGTTAGGCTTTCACTCTTGCTGGTGAGTTCATCAGCTGCTGCTGCTGTTGATTCCTTCGCTGATATTAGAACCAGCTTCCAATGTGTATTGAAGACAAGCAGCTCTCCAGGAATCCCCCAAGTCTTTGGCCACAGATTGGGGCTTCTGAGATATCCAGCCTTGTGGACTAAGCAACTGTGGGGTTTTCAGCCTGAGTGATGTGAGGAGGCCGACCATGTTGTGTAAGCCAATCGAATAAATCCCTTTTTAGTATATATCCCTTTTGTTAGTTATGTTCCTCTAGAGAACCCTGACTAATACTCTTCCCCAAAGCACACTGTTCAGGCACTCTGCAGAGGTCGGAATCTGTGATTAAAGTATTGACTACGTGATTGATCTTAGTCTCTAGTTCTCTTTCTTCCCCAGGCACCATTGTGGAGTGACAGATCCAGCCCCCTAACTATAAGGTAGATTTCTTTAGCAATCTGCCCCAATCCCACAGCATTCTAGCTTACCCACCCTCCGAGAAAGCCATCGTTTTAGTGCAAACTCAGGTGTGGCTGAAAGACACTCTATGAGTAATACAAGATATTCCTGTTACTTGGGAAATTCCAGGACCTTTGTAACCATGGCCAGGAACGGAGGACAGAGCAGGTGTATTGTTTACCATCTCATATCCCCTCAGCCATGCAAATTCCTGCAAAGGAAGGCTGAAGAAGGGCCTTGAGCCACCTGGTACCCAGAAAATCTGTGTTTGAGCCATTGCAAACAGTCGATTGTGTAAACACACACACTTGCGCGCGCGCGCGCACACACACACACACACACACACACACACACACACTGAAATCTTTCAAGAGGGAAAGAAGCCTGCACATTCTGGCCTCACAACTCCTCTTCCCCAGGACCCGCGATGGTGACTCTGTGATGGAGCCTGAACACCTGCTCCTCCCACTCTTCCTGTGTGGTTCTCATAAACTTCTTGAGTCTTTTCCCTAGGCTGCCAGAGGCCTGGCCACCAAAGAGTTAATTAACTGTGAGGACTGACCCAAGACACAGGGACAGGAGGAGAGGTAGTTCCGAGGTTTCCGCCATGTCAGGGTCCACTTTTCCATTACTCACAGCCTTGGCCTTTCCTAAGATTCTTCTCACCTGGAAAGGCCTGTGTCTGGAGGTTCGGATCCATCACTTCTGGAGTCTCCTCCAAGTGACAGCCCTTCTCCTCTCCCTCAGTTGCCATGGAGTTAACAGTTGGCCGTGCGCATAACACAGGTGCTATGATCCCTGGACTCCTATCTTTTAGAGAGCTTACTCTCGAGGACCTGACAAAGAGGACACTGCCATGCTCATTGTTTAAATAAGCATGTGATACAAGGATTTTTTGACTCCATCAACCATTCTTCTACAACATTAATTTTAATGTCTGCCTAGAATCCCAATGTCTGGATAGATCTCCATTTATTTGACAGATTCCCTGTGGCTGGGAGTTTAAGACACCTCCAATTTCTCATTAGAGAGAGATATCTTTATGGCTAGCCTTTCTACAGACCCATTATTATTTCTTTAGAATGAATTATATATGAAAAAGGAGATCTCTCCAGGGCTGGGGAGATGGCCCAGTGGATAAAGACCTTGCAAGAATGAGGATAGGAGTTTAAATCCCCAGAACCTATGTAAAAATCTGGATTGGTGTAGCAGGCCATCTGTAGTCCCAGGGCTCAGCAGGCAGAGCCAGGGGTTCCCTGGAGCAAGCCAGCTAGCTAGACTCTGAAACAGCCAGTTCCAGGTTAAGGGAGAAACCTGCCTCAGTGTATGAGGTGGAGAGTGATGAAGGAAGATACCTGACATCAACCATGGGCCTCCACATACATATACACACATGTGTACCTGTACACATACATGTACCACACACCTGAGAACACACATACATGCATGCCTGCATACCACAGACAGACACAGACAGACAGACCAAAAAAGTGCAGGCACAAAAAGGCTTCTGAGAAATCTCGGTAACTGGCCTTTTCTAGGAGGATGTAGCAGCCCACCTATGGATAGGGTGTTCTCGGCTCTCTCCTCTACAGCACATTTTGTAAAACGTAGAAGAAAGCAAATAGGTACAGGTACCAGTCTTGTTCTTGACACATAAATCTCTCTTTTGAGTCTTCTCATCTTCTGTGTAGTGCACTACCCATTGTTGATTCTACTTTTCCTTTTATTAATCAAAACATTATGTGTGTGTGTGTGTGTGTGTGTGTGTGTGTGTGTGTGTGTGTGCCATAGTGCATGTGTGGGCATCTGAGTCAGTTTCTTTCAAGTCAGTTCTCTCCTTCCACTGTCCAGGGATCAAACTCAGGTCATCAGGCTTGGCCACAGGCACCTTTGCCCCTGAATCACCTTGCTGCTCCATATTTTCTTTTATGTCATCATATATAAACCACTTCAGAGACATTTTAAAGGTATATTATGCGCTGGTAGCTTATGTGCTCTGAGTTCCTGCATTAGTTTAATCTTCGGACTCTCACAGGGGTGTGGTGTCTTCACATGCTTTATGATGTTCAACTGTGAGCTCATCTCCAGTGGTCATTTTTGTTTGGGGACTAGAATTGGGGAAGTTCAGGGCATAGGTTTGAAATTTAAATTTCTCCCAGAGGCTATCCCTGTCTGTGCTTTGGAGTGGCTGACCTGCTTGCCATGAGTCTGAACTGGCGAGTGGAGCTTTCTGATGCTCCCATTGGGGGCACTGAGCCCTTCTGGGCCTCTGCCCTGGGCTTCACAGAGCCCTTCAAGTGGATGTAATTCTGCTTGCTGGGCACTGCTGTGATGGCTCTCCTGGTCTGTAACGTTCTAAAATCTCATGGGCCGCTTGGCTCATCAAATTTTCTGTTCCCTTCTACAACCTGGGATTCTTTTTATTTCTGATCCAAGGTTTGTATTTGGAGCTTTTGAGGTTGTATTCTATCTAGCATTTTTATGTGTTCAGACCATGAGAGGGCTTTGATGTCAGCTCAGCTTCTGTGTTGGCTGGAAGTCTCTGAGTTTCTCTTGTGCCCTTAGGGGTGATTAGAGATCCTTTGATGGTGGCCAGAGGTAGAAGTCAGTTGAAGAGGTTGGAGCAGCGATCATTACAATTGTTAGCAAGTCAACACAGGAGCCCACTTATGACCATATGGAGCCACTGACATGTGGTTTACTTGCAAGACTCATAGCCATGTGGTGGGGAAAGAAAATAAGCCACAACTCTGCAAACAGAAGCAACGATTAATAGAGCTGTCCATGGGAAAGTACTGGGCACTGCTGTGAGTGTGTGATAGAGATCAGCCAGTCTGCTCATCACAAAGCATGCCTGCAATAGAAGTCATCATTCCTAGTCTACAAATGGAAGCTGAGTCAGAGCTATCGAGCAAACATGCCTCAGGTCCCGTGGGACGTGGCAGAGATGGGTTTGAAACTGGGACTCTGAACTTCAAGGCTCAGAGTCTTCACCACAGAGCAGCCTTAAGTACAAGTAATGCATTTACACCCTGGTACATGCTCATTTGTGAACAGTCCCATGCTTGCCCTTTCTGAAGCAGCAGGGTGAAACCCAGGAGGCTAAATTAACAGTGAGATTCCCAATTCTACTGGCTGTTGGCCATCCTTGCCATCCACTCTATCCAACTTATGAGTATAGTCATCAAGGTCTCACCTATCTGTACAGTGCAATTATATTTGGGAAAGCTTTAAAAATGCCATTTCAGGGCTGGAGAGATGGCTCCATGGTTAAGAGTGCTTGCTGTTCTTGTAGAAGGCCAGAGTTTGGTTTCTCGTAACATATTGGGCAGATTACCACTGTCTGTAACTGCAGCTCTGGCTGCAGTTCCTTGTGGCCTCTGAGGGCACAGCAATCACACACATGCATACACACAAGACATACACACACACACACACACACACACACACACACACACACGCACACATACTCATAAATAAAAATAGTAAATCTTTAAAAAGTCTCCTTGGACCAATTCCCAGAGATGGTGGTTGAACAGGTCTGGCTTGTGCCCTGGGCTTTGGCATTTGAAGAGCTCTGCAGGGACTGTGGTGTACAACAGAGCTGAACAAAGTAACATAAAGCCCCTTATCTTCCCAGAATGCTGCTGTGATTGGCATCTCATTGGATTCCAGCAGACATACTCTCCTTCTTTCCTGAACCAGAAAACCTTCACTTGAGCATGCAGTGAATCCCGGGGTGGTAGGAGGAGGCGCACGGGCTTGTGGGAACACCTGTGGGAGTGGGAGTGCTGGGGCTCACCTCTGGGGTTTCTGATTAGAAAGGGCTGGGCTGGGGTCTGAGAATTTGTGTTTCCAGCAAGTTCCAGGTGCTGCTGCTTCTGTTCTGTGGCTGGTCCTTTGAGGACACTGTCTCAGAGATATTCTTGCCCTTTATTCCACCCATCTGGGCACTGTTCACTGCCATGGTTCACAGCTCCACACCTCCCTGTTTCTGTTGATCTGTCTTGTTCTTCAGTGTCATTCCAGTCTTTCCTCCCTGCGGGATGGTTCTTGTGCCTTTTTCAGCCAAGCTCCTGGGGCTCCTTCTTCTCTGGACCACTTATGCTTAAATGTAACAGGTCATAGACTCTAAAGCCAGAAATGTGCTCAGAGACAAGTAATTTCAAATACTACTTTAAAACTTTTAAAATTTATTTTTACTTTATGTGTATGTATATGTGTGTTTTGCCTGCATTTATGTAAACTACTGTGATGGCTGAAGTGACTCCGCTCTGTATAAAGTAACCATCTTAAAACTCATTCTTAGCTCAAGGCTGCAAGGCAAATCCAGGCAGCCCTGACCCCTTCCCCTTTCCCTGTAATACACTTCTTCTGACCATCTGCTTGCTCCAACCTTGATAAAACATAGACTGTTGTGACATGATTAATTGCTGGTTTTGGCTTCTGTAACTTGCTTATCCTGCTTAAAGTCACCCTGACATTTTCTAGGTGGTCCAGATGGGCAAGGCAGCTGTGGAGGTTTTGCCTTGTGATTTTGCCTTTAAATGTCCCCTCCTTGCCTCACTCTGTGCAGCAGTTTCAGACCTGAAAACAAAACTGACTTGCCAGCAGCTGCAATAAATTTGGCTGATTCAAATCTGAAATTGAGACTGGTGGTCTGTTCCTGGTGGTCTCAAACTCCATAACACTATGTGTGTCTGAAGCCTGAAGAGGCCAGAAGAGAGGCCACCAGATCCCCTGGAACTTGAGTTGCAGGTGGCTGTTAGCCACCACATGGGTGCTGGGACTTGAACCCAGGTCCTCTGCAAGAGCAGCCAGTGCTCTTAACTACTGCACTATCTCCCCAGTCCTCAAATACTACCTTTAAAGGGAAGGACTCTTGAGTCTCTATATTTTAAAGGAAATCTTACTCCAAGTGGAAATAGTTAAAATACATAGCAAATCTTAAAACTACGGGAAAAGATTTGTATGTTCCAACAGGTCAAAATGTCCCCAACTTAATGGCTGAGAAAGAAAAGATACAGCTTTGCATTGTGTATGATGTACCAGGAAGTGCCAGCAGAGAGGTTGGCCCATCTGAACATTGAAAGGAAGAAAAGCCTCAGACTGCTACAGACATCAAACCCCTCTGTGGATCCTACTTGTAACAACTATTTATAATGAGCCCTAACGAAACTTACCTTCTAGGTGCCACAAAGTTTTAATACAAGAGATTTTCTTACCTCCCCTCCATAGAACAAGGAGAAATATGATGATGATGAGGTAGTTCTCTAACTAAATTGGAGCCAACTGTCAAAAGGGGTAATCTCTTATAAAACTGGTAAAACTTCCTTCTTTAATTGACTAATAGACATAGGAACTGTGAAAAGGATTATTCTCTATTCAGAACCAAATATGATACTAAAGTCTCCTTAAGCTACACACTTAAGCAAAATATATTAATACAGGAGAGCTCTGATATCAGTAATGGATTATTCTACCAAGGAGATGTTGGCCAGGGGAGCCAACCCCCCCAAAAGATAAAGGCTTCTTGCCTGTAAACTGGGATACCTGCAAGAAGAGAGGCGATAAGGCCCTGCTGTCGAAGACCAGATGTAAGCATGGGAAAGATGTATTGAGACCGCACTTGCAAGTGTACAGTTGGTCTCTGAAATACCAGAGAGTATTATCAAAGGCCACTAAACCAATAAAGCAAATATAGGTCTCCTTGAGTCAAGCAAGACTCGTCCATCAGCACCAGCTACACCTCACCTGCCTGGAAATACTGTGCAGCAGTGGCAGCCATATGCCTGTATATCCCAAATCTAATTGGCTATTAGCTCTCTCCTTGGAGGAATAACCCATGGCTAATGCCACAAGCTTACATCCTCTAATGGTTAGGAGATGTTATAAGCCACAGTAAGACCCTGTCATATTTAACAGAAAAAAACATAATTCATGGATTAACATACCATCCAAACATCTGTGTCTATACCAAAGTAACCTACCATAACAATTAGTACTTTTTAAATATCTATGTATCTAATTGCTTGTGCTTCATTAGTAGGATTGAAAGGTTATTCCTGGACAAACTGTCAGCCCATGAAAGGAAACAGCCAGAATTGACCAGAGTCCAAAACAACAGCTCCAGAGAAAGTAGACTGTTTTGCTTCTCGTCCACCTGTGCCCCTTTTCTAAGCCTGGGGAGCAATCTGCAGAAGAGGGGGCATGGTAGAATGTAAGGGCTGCGATTGGGGTGAATGGTGAAACTACAGCAATATAGTCTGGACACATATTTGATCAACTTGATTAAACATACAAGCCCCCCCAGCTGGATGGTGGGACCCTTGGGCTGTGTGGGTTTGTGCACACCTGCTTGCAAATTGGTTTTACATGAAGGATGCTTGTACTCATAAATTATTACTTATTGTTAAAAAATGAAAAAAATAAAGAAGTAATAAAAAAATACATAGCTTGGGGGTGTATAAAAGCTCAGTTAGTAAAGTGTTTGCCACAAGCAAGCACGAGGACCTGAGTTCTATCATCAGAACCTATGGGATTTGGGGTGTTTGTTTTTGGTTTATTTGTATTTTTAGTTTATGTGTATGTGTGCTCTGCCTACTTGTGTGTAAGCACGACTGTGTCATGCAGTGCCCATGGAGGCCAGGAAAGGGTGTCAGATTCCCTAGAACTGGAATTATGGACTGTTGTTAGTCACCATGTGGGTGGGGTCCTCTGCAAGTGCACCTTTGTTTTGTTTTGTTTTGTTTTGTTTTGCTTTGTTTTGTTTTAAGCTGAATGTGGTGATGCTGGTAATCCCAGTTCTGAGATCCTGGGTGCTCACTGGCAAACCAATCTAGCTGTGAGATCAAGGTTCAGTGAGATACTCTGCCTTAAAAAAATAAGGTGGAAAGGATGTAGCTCAGTGGTAGGGTGTTTGCTTAGCCTTCAGGAGACCCTGGATTCGACCCCTGGCCACTCCTCAGAAGAAAACAACAACAAAAACCCTCAAACCAAACCCAACAAAGAACAAAAAAAGCCCAAACTTTTTGGGTTGAGGAGATGGCTTGGGATTTTAGAGCATTGTCTGCTTTCTTTCGGGGGATTCAAGTTCTATGTCGGGCACCTCATAACCACCTATAAATCCAGACCCAGGGGATCTGAAACCCTTTTCTGGTCTCTGAGGGGACATATACACATGGCACACAGATACACATGCATGTAATAAAATTTTTTTAAATTGTTAATAAAAATAAATAAGATGGAGAAAAACTGAGGAAGATACATGACATTGACCTCTGGCTTCCACAGGTGCATGAGTAGGCACACAACATACACACCTGCATATATACATACATACACACATGCATGCACCACATACAAAGAAAAGGGAGAGAAAGACAGAGAGAGAGAGAGAGAGAGAGAGAGAGAGAGAGAGAGGAGAGATTTGATTTTGAGGAGGGCAGACATTAGAAGCTTGGCGTGTCTGAGCTATGGCTGTTCAAATTGTTACCTCTCTGGAGCCATCTTTGCTGCAGGCAATCAGATACTCATGAAATCTATGTCCCTTGGACAGTTCTCCCAGCCTCCTGAACCCAGGAAAATCAAAGGGGAGAATCAGATTACTCAGCTATTAGAGAACTGCCACCTATGGAAATCCTCGGTAACACAGAGAAGCCTCAGCCACAAGAGAGCAGAGGCCAAAAAAAAAAAAAAAAATGAGGCTGATGCATAATTCAAGAGCTGGGGCGCCCCTAACTTAATTCTATTTTGTTAAGTAATGGTGGAATAAAAATCTGGGATGGGAGAAGATGAGATCTGCAACTGTATTTGATCAAATGCCCACTGCTGTTGTTTCCAGCTAAACAGCTGGCTTCGTAAACAGACACATAAATCAGATGTCAGAATGGCAAACGAGAAGCCAGGGTTGGGAATGAAAAGAGACAGATTGATCTCAACTGCGTTGCTCACGGGGCCATCTCTGATGGGGAGCCACACCCATGCTGCAGCGGGCACTGTGAGGGGACCGAAGGAGGAGGGCAGACTTGGCTCATCAGCAAGCCCTTGCTAGGGCCACCACCTGCCCACACCAGCTTGACCCAGGAAACCATACAAGGCCATTGTTAGGGCTCCCTGTTTGGATTAACTGGGCTGTGAAGTAAGAATTTATAGGAACCATTAACCTAATGATTTTGGTTCCCTGTAAACTGCTTAGTGCGGCTCACAGAAAATGGATTTCGTAAATCTGTGTAGAGAATTCCGAGTGATCCACAGAAAGCCCTTTGGCAGGGCAGCAGTGGATCACAGCCAGTGAAGCTCTAAACTCCAGGCTGGGGAAAGAGACTTGAGTGCTATCCATCCATGTTTTTCTGCCTGCCAGTATAGATTCACTCAGGCAGAAGCTAGAAGGGCCCAGGGCTGGAAAGCCTACATGTCCCCAGTATCTGTGAGGACAGGTTCCAGGATCCCTCAGTGAGAAAGAAGTCCACAGGTATTAAAGTCACACACACGCACAAACACACACACACACACTCACACACTGCAGCATTTGCATCGAGAACCCCCTCCCCCAAACCATCTCCAGCAGATGTCTACACAGTACTGTGTAGATGCTGTGTGTGATTAAAACACCATACTGTGTCAAGAAAGGTGTCTAAAATTTCATCAAGTGCTCAGTACAGAAACTACTTTTTGGCATGTTTTCCATCAACAGTTGGTGATCTCTGCAGCTATGGGGTTGGTAGACATAGACAATGGAGGCTGACTACAGAGAATAGGTAAAATGTTTTGATTCTCCCTCAGACTATAGAGCCACATGTGACCTGCTCTGGGCATCTTATAGCAAAAAAGATGTGTGTATTAGTCACTTTTCTGTTGCTGTGATAAAATCACCATGACCAAGGGAACTTATAAAAGGAAGAGTTTATTTGAGCTTACAATGGACAGTTCCAGGGAATTAGAGTCCATTGTGGTGGGAGGCATGGTGGCCGAGGCTGGAGCAGAAAGCTGAGGCTCACATCTTCCAATGAGCACAGGAAGCAGAGAGGGAGCAACTGGAGCCTGCAAGGCTTGTTGAACTCACTAAGCCCGCCCCCAGTGACATACTTTCTCCAGCATAGTCACACCTTCTAACATCTCCCAAAACAGCACCACCAACTGCGGACAAAATGTCTGAATAGTTGAAGCCTATGGGGGACATTCTCATTCAAACCACCACAATGTGGCACCACACTACAGGGGCTTTCTGGGTTGCAAAAAGCATTGTTTCTCATCTAGAAAAGAACCAACCAAAAGCTTTAATCAAGTCAGCCTAGGCATGTGCTATGTAGTGGGCTAGGAGTTTTGCTCCTTGAGAGATAGGGTCCAGGGAAACCTTTGCCAAAGTCACTTAGACACTAAATGATGAGAGGGAGCTGGCCGGTGAGCCCTGAAGAAAGACTTTTAGCAGGAGAAGGGACAGCACAGCAAGTTCAAAGCCTCCTAGGGAACTGAGGGGATGCCTCAGTGGATAAGAGCACTTTCTGCACAAGCATGAGAACCTGAGTTCAAATCCTTGAAACCCACATGAAGACCCAGGTATGTTCACCTGTGCCTGTAACCCCAGTGCTGGGTATTATCAAAGGGGGCCTGACATCACAGAACCTGGCTGGGTGATGAGAAAGCTGTGATAGATGGGAAACCAGTGGAGGGGGCTGTTCTGATTTTTATTTGAAATACACTCCTGAGGCTCATGTTCTTTCTGAAAGCCTGTCCTCTAGCTGGTGTGGGTGAGCCTGTAGGAGGCAGGGCCTCACAGGTAGAAGTGCATCACTGGTTACAGCCCAGGCTGTGGTTGTGTGCTTCCTGGCCTCCCTACCCCGTGCCCAGCCTCTGCCACATAGTCCCATCACCACAGATGGAGCCTCTCCACCATGCTTTCCCTGTCATGAGCCAAAATAAATCCTTCCACACTTCCATTGTTTCAGTAATCAACACAGTATCATTCCCACACAAAATCACCAGCATGTGAGAAGGAGAATAGTAGATTAAGAGAAGCCCGCCTGAGCTGGAATCCTAGCTGCCTGTGATGGTCGGTCTTTACGGCACCTTGATAAACTTAGTGTCACCACAGGAAAAGCTCTTTCCGTGAGGATGTTTTAGATTGGGTTTATTGAGAAGGGAAGACCCATCCTGAATGTGGGTGGTGCCATCTCATGATCTGGGGTCCCAGACTGAGTGAAGAGAAGCGAGCTGAGCCCCAGCATCCCTCTCTCTCTGCTTCCTGACTGCAGATGCAATGTGAGCAGTGGCCTACCCTCCTCTGCCATGTCTTCCCTCCATGATGGACTGTACCCTCAGGCTGTGAGCCAAACAAACCTTTCCTTCCTTCTGCTTTTGGTAGCTATTCTGACCTGGCAATGCTGCTGGGCACCAGCAGGAGGCAGGATCGAATCCCTCCTTTTACCAGATTTTGTGTGGCAATGATACCTACCATGTTAATTACTGAGACAATGGAAGGGAGGAAGGATTTATTTGGGTGCATGGTTTCAGCCTGCCATGACAGGGAAAGCAAGGTGGAGAGTGAAGAAACTAATCTGATGCTATATACTAGGGATGTGTCTCTTGTGCTCAAGACTACATGATGTGCAAAGAAGAAAGGGTGCAGCTTCAGTTCTGGAGGCCCAAGAGGATGATGACAGCTTCTGCCCAGCTCTGGTGACACCACAAGAGGTGGATGGCATCCTAGTGGGGCAGGTGCAGAACGGCCCCACAGTGAGCCAGGAAGCCAGAGTTCAGGGCCTGGCTCACTTCCTCATTTTCCCTTCTAAAAACTCTGTGTGTATGTTATGAAGTGTATGTGTGTGTGCATGCATGTATGTGATGGTTATGTGTGATGTGTATGCAATGCATGTCAATGTATGTGTATATGATGTGGATGTATGTGTGTATATGATGTGTATGTATGTGATATATGTGCATGAATGTATACGGGCGATGTCTGTGCATAGATGTGTGTATGATGTGTATATACGTGATATTTATGTGTATGTATGTTTGATGTAATATGTGTGTTCATATGTGCATGTGATTATATGTATGTGAATGCATGTGCATGCTGTGCATGTGTGTGATATACAGGGGTGCATGCAATATATGTGAATGAATGTGTGTGGTATACATTGTGTAATGTGTGCATCTATGTGTATTCATGAAGTTTATATGTGCGATGTGTGTACATGTATGTTTATATGATGTGTATGTATATGATATGCATGTGTGTGATGTGCATATGTATGATGTGTGTGCATCCTTGTGTGTGTTGTGGATGTGTTTATATGCATTGTGTGTGTGCATTCACGTGTGAATGTGTGCATATATACCTGTGATATATGTGATGTGCGCATGTGTGTGTATGCATACCTGTGTGTGATGTGTATACATGTGCATGCATATGTGTGATATAGGTACATGGCACATATATGTATGTATGGCATGCATGTATGGTGTGTGTATGTGCATGTATTTGTGTGACATACATGTGTTTGGCATGTGTGCATGTGTTTGTGATGCATGTACATGTATACGTGCGATGTGTATGTGTGTGATGTACATGTGTATGCATTCTCTGTGTGAGTACCACAGCAGGAATGAGGAGGTGCAGGTCTTCACCTTCCACCTTTTTGAGACGGGGTCTCTCCATGGTCCCCACCGTGTACTTCGGGTCACCTGGGCTCTCCATGGTCCCCACCATGTACTGCAGGTCACCTGGGCTCTCCATGGTCCCCACCGTGTACTTCAGGTCACCTGGTCTCTCCATGGTCCCCACCGTGTACTTCAGGTCACCTCGGCTCTCCATGGTCCCCACCATGTACTTCAGGTCACCTGGGCTCTCCATGGTCCCCACCGTGTACTTCAGGTCACCTGGTCTCTCCATGGTCCCCACCATGTACTTCAGGTCACCTGGGCTCCCCATGGTCCCCACCGTGTACTTCAGGTCACCTGGGCTCCCCATGGTCCCCACCGTGTACTTCAGGTCACCTGGGCTCCCCATGGTCCCCACCATGTACTTCAGGTCACCTGGGCTCCCCATGGTCCCCACCGTGTACTTCAGGTCACCTGGGCTCCCCATGGTCCCCACCGTGTACTTCAGGTCACCTGGGCTCCCCATGGTCCCCACCATGTACTTCAGGTCACCTGGGCTCCCCATGGTCCCCACCGTGTACTTCAGGTCACCTGGGCTCCCCATGGTCCCCACCGTGTACTTCAGGTCACCTGGGCTCCCCATGGTCCCCACCATGTACTTCAGGTCACCTGGGCTCCCCATGGTCCCCACCGTGTACTTCAGGTCACCTGGGCTCCCCATGGTCCCCACCGTGTACTTCAGGTCACCTGGGCTCCCCATGGTCCCCACCATGTACTTCAGGTCACCTGGGCTCCCCATGGTCCCCACCGTGTACTTCAGGTCACCTGGGCTCCCCATGGTCCCCACCGTGTACTTCAGGTCACCTGGGCTCCCCATGGTCCCCACCATGTACTTCAGGTCACCTGGGCTCCCCATGGTCCCCACCGTGTACTTCAGGTCACCTGGGCTCCCCATGGTCCCCACCGTGTACTTCAGGTCACCTGGGCTCCCCATGGTCCCCACCATGTACTTCAGGTCACCTGGGCTCCCCATGGTCCCCACCGTGTACTTCAGGTCACCTGGTCTCTCCATGGTCCCCACCGTGTACTTCAGGTCACCTGGGCTCTCCGTGGTCCCCCATGTAATTCAGGTCAGCCGGGCTCTCCATGGTCCCCACTATGTACTTCAGGTCACCTGGGCTCTCCGTGGTCCCCCATGTACTGCAGGTCAGCTGGGCTCTCCGTGGTCCCCACTATGTACTTCAGGTCACCTGGGCTCTCCATGGTCCCCACCGTGTACTTCAGGTCACCTGGGCTCTCCATGGTCCCCATGTACTTCAGGTCACCTGGGCTCTCCATGGTCCCCACTATGTACTTTAGGTCACCTGGGCTCTCCATGGTCCCCCATGTAATTCAGGTCACCCGGGCTCTCCATGGTCCCCACTGTGTACTTCAGGTCACGGGGGCTCTCCATGCCCTGCCGCCCCCCGTGTACTTCAGGTCACGTGGGCTCTCCATGCCCTGCCCCCCGCCCCTCCGAGTACTTCAGGTCAGCCGGGTTGCGAACTCTTTGCTTCCATCTTCATTACCTGCTTCTGGGGATTCAGACCCAGGTCCTGATGCTTGGCCAGGAAGCACTTTGCCCACTGAGCCATCCTCCCAGCATGCCTTGCCTTCTCATAACAACCTGCTTTTATAAAAGGACTACAAGAATCAACATAACTGTTTACCTCAGCACCTGCCCTTGACCTGGGTCTTAAGGATTCACTACCTCCCAGCGCTGCCCCTGCAGAGCAAGTTCAACAAGCCACGAGGACAAGTGTGGACCCACTTCCAAACCACAGCACAATCTGACTGGAACAAGTTCTTCATTCCTCCCAGGTCTGTCTCTGACCTCAGATGTAGGGGCACCGATAGCATCTACCCCCTTGGTGGCTATGATGGCTGAGCTAAGAGCTACAGAGCACAAAGGACTGGCTCCCTTAAAACTCCAGCAGCTTCTCATCATCTATTCCTGCCATCTACAAGGGACTCTGATTCTGAAGTTGGGGATAAGGACTATATTTCCTACTGTTTCTTGTTATAGCTATGTAAGTCATGACCAAGGAAATAAACAAGGCGGCAGTGTCTCAGACTTCTGAGTGTATGGCCCTCTTCTTTCTTCCTCTGGGCTAAAAGGTGGGTGTGATGCTCAGATCTGGGACAGCTACTTAGCCCCGAGGAAACCTCATGCTAAGACATCTGTGTAACAAGGTAGAAGGAGCCTGGGTCTGGAGCTGCTTGACTCCACTGCTTTACTCTGTGAGAGAAAGGGAAGCTGTCATCTACTTCCAGCCATCTTTAAGTCTGGAGTTTACTCCTTGGAGAAGAATTCGTCCAAGTACTCTAGTGTGTGGCTCAGAATAAATCTTAACCTCTCTGAGCCTCAGCTAACCTCATCGTCTCCTTCTCACAGTGGAGGCCCTGTCTGTTCAGTGACCAGTTCATCTACCTTGCTCATTTTCACCCCAGTGGAGCCACCAGTGTCCCCTCTGGTTGGTCCTGGACTCTACACATCTTGGGTGGATATAGGAAGCATTCTTTTTATGCAGAACAGGGACCACGAGGCCCTGCTAAGGGGGATGGGGACACAGCACCTGCTTTGCGGATGCTGTGGGGAGCTGGCCTCTCAGCGCAGAGACCAGCTGGCTACTTCCCATAGCCCAACCTAAGTGGTAACCCCAACTTAGGATCTTAGCCTGGATCCACTCTTGGCTGTGACTTCTCACCTGCCCAGAACCTGGACAGGAATTTCAGGCTACTGGCTGCTGGCCTATCTTCAGCCTATGCCCACACAACACCAGCTACCCAGATTAGTGATCTGCAAAGGAATCTCTTTCCAACCCACTGGCCACCCGAACGAAATGCAGGCCTACCTTAGCCTGTTAATTAAATAACGGCCGGGAATTCCATGATGATGTTACTATGGAATTCAAATTTACTCCTTGCCACAGCTTGCTTTTTATTTTTTTTTATTTTTTTTTATTTTCGAGACAGGGTCTCCCTGTAGCCCCAGCTGTCCTGGAACTCACTCTGTAGGCCAAGCTGGCCTTGAACTCACAAAGATCCACCTGCCTCTGCCTCCCAAGTGCTAGGATTAAAGGCGTGCACCGCCATGCCCAGCTTACAGCTTGCTTTTATAAACCAAATGATGTCAGTTCCCAGGACCAATCATAAGCCCCCCAACTCCATGCCACTGCACACCAGTGCCCCACCCAGCATTGTGCACCTAGGCCATGCTGCTTGCTCCTCCTTGGGGCGGGGCCAGATCCTTGGCCACATGGTGCTAGTTGGAAATCCAGCCTGCAATTCAAGCTGGATTTCCCACAATCTACCTTGCTCATTTTCACCCAGTGGAGCCACCAGTGTCCCCTCTGGTTGGTCCTGGACTCTACACAAATTGGGTGGTAAGAAGAAAGGCAGGGTATAATAATTATGTTGGGACTTGTCATGTGCTGTTTGTGCTTGCTGGAAGCTGACAGACCCCCTTATCTCAGACTCCAGTACATTTATCTCAAATGTCCTTTGAGATCCTTTCCTGGGGCAGACTGGCCTCCCTCCTTGATGACAAGGAAAAAGGACCAGAGCAAACAGATAATGGCATTAAAAGCATTGCTCCATTGAGAACAGTTGGAGGTAAACCATTTCCAATGATGGTCACTATTGTTAACCTCATGGTATAGAAATGCCATGAAATGCCATGAGTATAGTGGACACAGGAACCCAGAAGTCATCCATCCAGGATGAGGATGTTCTCTGCCTGGGACTCTCAATCAGCAGCTCCAGATGACGGCCTCATGAGGCTTCCTCCATCATTTCTGCTGGATGCAGTAAGCACTTGATTTGATGATGTCATCTGCTTCCAGCTACTTGTTCTTTTACTTTCATTTGCTACTTCCTTAAAGAACTCACTCCTTCAGTTTGAAGTACAGTCATCGTAGATCATTCTCCACAGCGAGGGACCCTGTGAGCAAATGGACAAGGACTGCAGAGGAAACCGTGGCCACAACTCCTTCCTAACCACTTATTAAGAGAAATGTTGAAGGCACCAGACCATGACAATGAATGAATGAATGACCGTGAACCTGAGCCCACGGTTAGCACTCTGTGGTGGCTGTCCCTCTGCCCCCGTGGCTTCACACCCAAGGATTCCACCAAATAGGAACTGAAGGTAATTTTTGTGTGTGGTATATGTGCGAGGTCCCATGTAGATGGAGGCCACAGAGTGACACTGTCTTCCTTAATTATACTTATTTTTTTTGGTCTTTTTGAGACAGGGTCTCCCTGTAGCTCCGGCTGTCCTGGAACTCACTATTGTAGACCAGGCTGGCCTTGAACTCACAAAGATCTGCCTGCCTCTGCCTCCCAAGTGCTAGGATTAAAGGAGTGCGCCACTTATTTTTTGAGACGGGTTCTCACAGATCCTGGAGATAACTTATTTAGCTAGTCTGTCTGGCCAGGGAGTCCCAGGAATTCACCTGCCTCTACTCACTAATTGCTGGGATTCAGATATGTGCTATTGTATCAGGCTTTAAAATTTTCTTTTTATTTATTTACTTTTATTTTACACATATAAGTGTTTTGCTTCCATGTCTGTAAATGCACCTACCTGTGTCATGCAATGCCTGTAGAGGCTAGAAGAGGGTGACAGATCCCCTGGAACTGGAGTTATAAACAGTTTTGAGCTGCCATTTGAGTTCTGGGCAGTGAACCTGGGTCTTCTGCAAGAGCAGCCAGTGTCTTTAATTGCCGAGCCATATCTCCAGCCCCACTGTGCGCAACTTCTGCAGTACTGGTGACCTAAACTCAGGTCCTCGCTTTACCCACTGAGGCATGTCTTTGACCTCAGCTGCATTGCACCTGTACTAGACACATACTGATTCTTTCCTTGTTACTCTTTCCTAAACAATACAGTGTGGTCACTGTTCACCCTGGCTCATGCTATGTTTGGGTATTACAAGGGATTGTGGTATGACTTGGAGCACAGGCTCTGTGCAGCACACTGACATTTTACCTCCGAGTCATGAGCATTCATTGATGTGAGATCCACAGGGATCCAGGGGTTCATACCCCCATGAATACCAAGGTACAGCTATTGCATGCATTATCATGTTTTCTTTTCTGTGAGTCATTTCCAAGGAAATGCAAATATCACTATGAAACACTTCAACAGATTTTCTTAAGTGCCAGAGTCTCCTGTTGCTCTGAAACCACCCTGGAAAAACAACACTTGTGTTTCACATGAGCACAGGACCTCTGAAGAGGAGGTGGGGAGGAGACCTGGGTTCTTAAAGCCAGACCTTCTCATCTCAGCAGATCCCCAAACCTTGAGCTCTGCAGAATGTGGTACGTACGTACCTGGACTATGTATTCCTGTAGTCCAGGAGGCTTGTTAAGGAAGAGAAAGCTGGCTTGGCTGGAAGTGGAGATGCCTGTCCATGTCATTCTTTAATTCACTTAGGATTTGCCAAGCACCAACCCTGGGGATCGCAAACGTTATATGCTTTAATAACCTCATCAATGGATAGGGCTTCTCCCAGAAATACTTCCATACAGGAGAGTGCATGGCAGATCTCTAGAACCATCGGGGGCTAAGACTATATTCTTCAGCCATGTGGCCTCCCTAAGATGTTAAGAGAAAGAGAGGGATCCCATTTGGAGGGTTTATTGCTCACTGTTAGGCCACACTGTACCACCTTGTTGAAGAGTGTGAGGGCAGAGACATGAAAGGATAAGAAGGAATGGGAGAGAGAGAGAGAGAGAGAGAGAGAGAGAGAGAGAGAGAGAGAGAGAGAGAGAGAGAGAGAGAGAAAGAGAGAGAAAACACCATGCCCCTAAGATTTTATACATGGTCCTGGCCTGCAACTGTTCTCAGATGAATATTGACACTCAGGACAGGGCAGAAGATGCCACGCCCAGCAGCAGCCCAGCCAGCACTGAGGCCTCAGAAACAGAACAAAGCCAGGGAGTCCACCCCTCCCCACATCGTCCTTCATCTACATATCACCTATGATGTGGGGATTCCCATGACGAATGAACTTCTCATCAGAGAGACAGTGCTCTACACTTGGGGTCAGTGCTCTCCAGGGAGGGGCTGGAACAGCAGGCGTTCCTGGGCAGCCTGGAGAGGGCTTGTGGAGTGGGGATCAGGTGAGAGAATTGGTGATGGAGAGAGAGAAGCCAGATCTCCAAAGCTAGAAGAGCAAGTGGGAGTTGGGGGCCAACCCCAGGACCGATCCTTAGCTCATCTGACCTCTTAGCTCAGGACGCAAGGAGAGCGGGGGGTGGGAGGGGGATAGAATCAGAGGGGCAGCCGAAAAGCAGTACAGGTCAGGGGAGGGTGGAGAGCTCAGTGCAAGGAGTCAGTCCCTCCCTCCTTCCAACCATCGTTAGTCCATCCTTTCCTTCCCTCATCTATGCTGATGTTTCTGAGCTAGAGAAGAATTCTGGAAGAATCCAGTCAGTTGCCTGTTTTCCCAGAAGCACGTAGCTAGAGCCCCACTGCAGGCATTTATTTGCTCCCTCTCTGAAGAATCAGACTGTGAACAATTTCCTGGTTCTGGCCTGTAGATGAGCCAAAATCAATCATTTTCCTTTGACATCAGCCTTGGGAGGGAGGTGCTCCACAATCTTGTCTCTATTCAGAATTAATTTATCAAGGTATCGATGTTCCTGGATGGAGGGAAGTAGACGAAGACAGATGGACTTGGCTGGCTCCAGGGAGGGTGGAGTTGGTGTCTGAGAATCTTCAGGAAAGCGATATTGGATGGGGAAGGCCTAGATACCTGGGTGCATGGACATGGTCCTGCTGGGAAATTGCAGCCTCTTCTCTACAGTCTATACCCCCCTTTCCTGTGCTCAATCCAATCCACTCCATGCCTGCCATAGCTGTGCACATCTGGCCCAATCACATGTCTTCTCCTGAACCCAGTCCTGAGCCAGTGGTGGGTTCCTGAATCAAGATGACTACTCTAGCTAGGACCAGAGAAAGATGGCTTCCTGCTGAGGTGTGATGGTTGATCTTGCTTGTCAACTTGGCACCATCTAAAATGACAGGGGGAAGAAACCTGTAGGCAAATCTGCATGGGGTTTTATAGAGTAGGCTAACTGAGATGGAAGGTCCCTCCGGGAATGGGGCACTGTCATCCACAGGCTGGGGTCCTGGGCTGCACACAAAGGAGAAAACCAGCTGAACCCCAGCCTTCACCTCACACTGCTTCCTGACTTAGAACAAACGTGGCCATCTGCCTCACACCCCTGCCGCTATGCCTAAACTGCCACAATGGACCACAACTTCAAACTGTGAGCTGGAATATACCATTTCTTCCTTAAGGTGGTTTTTGTTAGGTAATTTCTCACAGTAACTAGACAAGTATCTAATACTGAGGCCTTCGCTGGAGCACCTGGGTCTAAAGCTGTCAAAGGCTGTGACCCGTGACATGGTGTGAGCCGGAAAGGAGAGAGAGAGAGACAAAGATCCTTGGTAGCATCCAGCTGGAACTGGATCTGGCTATATCTGGTTCCTACTCTCTGTGATTTCCCATTTCATAAATTGGAACATTCCCGGTTTTGCTGATGCTATTTTGGGTTGGTTTCCCATCACTCACAACTCTAAAGAATCTTATCTAGGGCTGGAGAGATGGCCTAGCGGTTAAGAGCGCCGACCGCTCTTACAGAGGACCCAGGTTCGATCCCCAGCACCCACAAGGCGGCCGAGAACCATCTGAAACTCCAATTCCAGGAGAACTCCAGTTCCAGGGGAATCCGAGACCCTCTTCTGACCTCCGCGGCATTGCACGACACGGGTGCACAGACTTGCATGCAGACAGTACATTCATACACATACAGAAATAAAAAAAAAAAAAGAATCTTATCTAATACAAGTCTATTGTGAAAAGAGTTCTAGCATTTTCCAGGGCCTCTCTGATCCAGAATCTCAGCCTTCCATCAGCAATAAGAGCTCAGTTCATATTCCATTGACTCAATGGGACTCCATTCCAGTAGGCTGAGATAATTTGTTTTGAGCACCTGCTGTCTACTAGACCATTCACTAGGCCCTAGGAATGCAGAAATTAACAAGCAATTTTCTGTAGTCTTAAGGAGTTAAAAGTGTCTTATAGTCAACAGCCAGGAAGGAGGTCAAGGCAGGAGGATCACAAGTTTGAGGCCAGCCTGGGCTACATAGCGGGATGCTATCTCAAACAACCAAAACAAACCAACCAATTTGTCAACAACCAGAGTGATTGGTGTTATATATTAAGCATTATGAGATCAGAGAGAAGGCTGGCCTCTTATAAAATCATAGTGTTACTTTTGCTTATGATGGAAGTCAGGGCAATTTTGTATTCAAGAGTGAGAGCCTTACGGGTGGACAGATTTGTGTCCTACCACTTTGTAGCCAGGCCACTTTCATTCAGGAGGCCTTACCTACCTGGGCCCAACTTTCCCCATGTGTAAGATGGTGGTGTTCACAAAATCTTCGTAGGCTGGTTTGGAAAGACTGTCTATGAGGTCAGGTTCTAGGCATACAACAGGTATTCATAAGTGTTCATTGCTGCCTTTGGTGAGGGAGCAATGCTAGCAGAGCTGGGGCCTTAGCACTGAGGGCAGAATGTCTGGAGTGGGCCTTGGGACACAGAAGGCCTAAACTGTGGGCTGAGCATCATCTAAAGTGGCACAAGAACAAGACCTCTTGCTGGGATCCAGAAGACACTTAACTTTCATCCACAAATGGAAGCAGGTGATAGAGACCGTGGGTTGGAGACACTGTCCTTCCTCAGAGCTCAGAGGACTTCTTGCTACTCAGTTTTAGGGCAAGGAGCAGAGGCCAGTAATGGAGGGCAACAGTCTCACTGTATGGAAGGGGAAACTGAAGCACAAAGGAGCTTGTCCTTGGTAACAGATCAGGTTAGAGAAGCATGGATGAGACTTGTTTGTCCTTCTTGTGCTCATACCATGCCAAGGTCACAGGGACCAGGCCCGTAACAAAGATGAGCGATAGACCCAGGCAACGGGGAATGGTCCAGAGTGTGACAAGTCGAAGAATCCATGCTTGTCTAAAACAGGAAGTGCCTCCCAGTGCCCACACTTGCTACTAATGAGACAGGAGGGGTTTGGAGTGGCTGGACCTTGTCACTGCAGAAGCCACAGTCAAGGTTTTGTGTGTAAATTCTTATTTGAAGACGAGGTGTCTGCCTGGGGATTAGGCCACGGTCCTCAGTTAACAACTGTGGGGTTTGCTAACCATTACTGGCTGGAGTCTCATAGCCTGTGGATTGGCCCCAAGGCAGACAGGAGAAAGCGATGCCAGCCTGAGAGGCCTTGGCAGAAAGTTTACTTTGGAGAGAAAGCCTGCACGGTGCTGCTGAGGTTTGAAAGTCCAGGTCAGCAATCCGCGAGGGATCATTTCTCTGCTTCACAGAATAGTCTGCTCCTGGATGCCGATGGCCCTTGCTGTGGAATTTACTTTGAAATGCTAATCACAGGGAAGAAGTGATCTTGATGGTGCCACTAATTAAAAGCTGGCCTGGTTTAATCTTGGGAGGGCTCCTGCCTGTCGCTGGCCTTGGCGGGAGCCAGGGAGAATGCTATTTTTGCTAAATTGATGAGATGAATCAAACAGCCAATGTGGCTGGGGAAGGAGGAGGCTGGAATCACAGAGCCACGGATGCCCGAGTTCTTCACGACTCATTTGCAGAGGCGGCAGGGACGCGGGTCCCAGAACATTGGCCCTGGAGCCATCTCCCTTCCAGGGCCACTGGTCGTGGCCAGGGGGTGGTGTCATGGGTCTGGCAACCGGGGCCTAGCTTTGTTAGAACTGAAGGCAGTGCAAGTGGACTGATTAGAGCGGTCAGCTGTGATTTACGGGGGCACCCTCCTTTGCAGATGCTCTCTGCAGAGTCTGAGCTACGCTTGGAGGCCGTCCAGAACTCATAGCTGCCAAGACAGCTGGCATCCACTGCCTCTGAAGCCATCACCTCTGTCGGCAGAAAAACACAGGCTCCTGGCATCTTCCTGCTGCCCTCTTCCGCACTTGATTGATTTCTGGATCCTAAAGAACAAGTGCTGCCTGTAGGCAGGGCAGATGGTGCCCTTTGTTCTCATCTGCAGATGAGGACATGCAGACCTCAGATGAGGGAAAGTGGGCTTCAGACTCAGGTAGCCCGAATCCAAGGTTCAAGGCCAAGGTCTACACACTCTTCACTTACTCCAGGCTCTCTCTCACACCAATGTGTTCTGTCACTGACCACCTTGCATTAAATAGTTCCATGGTTCACCTGTGGGATCCCACTAGGACCATGCCAAGGTCAGGCCAAAGGACACTGACAGCCAGGTGTACATGAGGACAGAGGTGGTGACAGAAAGTGTACTAAGTCCTCAACCTTCAGGACAGAGAGTCAGCAGGAGATTCTAACACGGGTAAAGGGAGAAATTGGAGGACGACCTGTTGTTTAGAGGTGGAAGTGACTAGAGGGGATTCAAAGCCTCTGAGGACAGGAGTGGGGGAGTGGGAGCCGCTGCTGAGAGGCTGTGCACTGTATCCACCTTGTGGGCGTGACTTGAATAGCAGCCAAGCAATTAAGTTCCCACAAAAAAGGTATGGAGAATAATGGACTCAAGTCTTCAGAATGAAGAGTGGACCAGACCAGGTCTCTTAATGCTATTTCTCAATTCATAGCACAGCTGTGCATCCCTGACTGGCTGCTTGTGGGGTGTGCTGGATAGCTTTAGTGTCAACTTGACACACCTGGATTGAGGGAGCCTCAATCGGAGAATTTCCTCCATTGGACTGGCCTGTGGCCATGTCTGTGGAGTATTGTCTTAATCACTGAGTGATGTGGGAGTGCCCAGCCACTGTGGGTGGTGCCACTCCTGGGCAGGTGGTCTGTACTGTATAAGAAAGCAGAATGAGGTAGGGGTTTAAAGACAAAAAGAAAAAAAGAGAGAGTACTGTGGTTTGGCCTGTCTTCAATTCTTACTGGCAAGTACATCTACCCCGAGGCTGCTACCACTTTTGGCACTCCTCAAAGACATGAGACACAGCTTTTTAACCTTCCAATATGGACTGAAGACTCATGTCTCCCCAAGAATCTTCCAAACCTTCAATGCCAGATGGGGACTACTAAGATACCCAGCTTGTGGACTAAACAGCTAAGGGAATTTCAGCCTCGTCAGAATATAGACTGCCATTGTTGGACTACCTGGGCTATATCATGGAGGCCAGCACAGGGGTATCAAGATAGGCCTCATGCTTACTGGACTTCATTCGGGGGACCATTGGAGGGAAAGACCCCAATGTGGAGCAAAAGTGCAGGATTGATGGTTGTTTGGGATTGCCAAGGAGGAACCTTAGGGCACCTCCTCAAGGAAAACATGAGATCTATTAGGGAAAAAAGTCCTCCAATTCAAGTGATATGTATGTATGTATGTATGTATGTATGTATATATTTATGTATATATATGTATATATATAACTATGTATATATGTATATATATTATATATACTGTAGCAATGCAAGTTGGAGAGAATAACAACAAAAGAACTGAAAGAAAAAAACTCTGGAAAGACTCAGAAAATGATGTAGGACATGTAGGGCAGAGTGCAGGGAATTGGGTGGGGTGGGGGACATGGAAGGGGAAGTGACTCTGGATTCTATTGAGAAATGATGTATGACTTATGGAAAAAGTTTAATAACAATAAAAAAGTAAAATAAAAAAAAAAGAAAGCAGACTGAGCACAGCCAGAGCATAATAAGCCAGTAAGCAGCGTTCCTCCATGGCCTGTGCTTCAGCTCCTGCCTCCAGGTTCTTGCCCTGAGTCCCACCTTGGCTTCCCTTGATGATGGAGTGTGCTATGAGTTAAATAAACCCTTTCTTCCTCAAGTTGGGTTTGGTCAGTGTTTTTGAGCACAGGAATAGAAAGTAACTAGAATAGAAATTGGTACCAGAGAGTGGGCTATTGCTGTGGCAGACCTGTTCCTGTTGTTCTCTGCCACCCACAGCATACACAGTTCAGGCAAGATCCACTCCAGACCTGCTGCTACCCTTGGTGGTTGTCCCATGGTTCTGGCATCTCCAATACACTGGGCTTTCTACTAAAACTAAGGCTGCACCTTCACCAATGGGCTCTTCTAGCCTCTTGGGGTGCAAAGTCTGAGATTTTCTCTTCAATCCTGTGGTCTTCATTGCAACTGAAGCTGCACTTTCACCAATGGCCTTTTCCGACCTCTCAGGGTGCCAAGCCTCAGCTGCTCTCTGTGACCCCGTCACACTCCCAACACCAGAACCATGCAGGGGACTCTTACACATTACTAAGTCCTACTTCCTGCATGAGGTGGAGGCTTGGGCCCGGACAAGAGCTTCTGTGTGCTGACCCTAAGGAAATACTTCCTAGAAGATTTTTGCCACAGTGATGCTGGTCTCTTATTACTTACAGCTGATTTTTCAGCCCCAGCTAACCAATTGTCCTAGCAAATCAAAGGTTTCATTTCAGGGTTCTGGTCTCTACTTAATCACAGTCCCAGTTGACCAGAAACTACAGATTCTTAATTCAAAATATCATACAAATAGTCCTGATAGTCTCCACTTCCCCTTGAAGTTTCACAAGCCAGGCCTCTATTGTCTACAACTCTTTCAGCATAGTTGTTCCAAGCTCCACAGCAACAAACTCTAAGCACTCAAATGGTTTTTCCAGCCCAAAGTTCCAGGCACTTCAACAATACCCAGAGAAGTGGCGTTGCCCAAGCCCTTTGGAGCCCAGAAGATTGTGAGTGAATCCCAGCTGTCCAGCCTTGATCTACTTTGCTGGACTTTGGTTTGCCTTAAGTGTGGTCAATTCTTCCCTTTTGAAATAAAACAGTCCTTAACTTGTTTTGTTTATAGGAGCCCACAGTTGAAAGTCTTTTAAAAGAGACTTTGAACTTTTAAAGTGTTTGGATTTTTAAAGAGTGTTAGACTTTTAAAGTTGCACTGTTTGTGCTATAGTATTAATATCAACATCATATATCGGGGATAAGAAATGGAAAGCTGGTTGTTTAATAGTGATATCTTTGTATGTCAAGTTGACAAGGGGTCAATTGTGCTGGGTAGCTTTAGTTGTCAACTTGACACACCTGGGTTGAAGAAGCCTCAGCTGGGGAATTGCCTCTGTTGGACTGGCCTGTGACCATGTCCATGGGGTATTTTCTTGATTGTTGAGTGATGTGGAGGGGCCTAGCCCACTTTGGGCAGTGCCACCACTGGGCAAGTTGCTCTGTATTGTAAGAAAGCAGGCTGATCACAGGCCAGAGGACCATAAACCAGTAAGCAGTGTTGATCCATGGCCTGTGCTTCAGCTCCTGCTTCCAGGTTCCTGTCCTGAGTTCCTACTTTGGGCTCCCACACTGATGAGCTGTGATCCAGGAGAGGAGGACGAATAAACCCTTTTCTCCCCAAGTTGGTTTTGTCACAGCAATTGAAAGCAAACTAGAACACTGGTATTTTTCTTTGTAGCAAGATACCATTTGAATACTTCGATGTTAGAGTCATCTCTTGACATTCAAAGAAGATTGGCTCCAAGATCCCTGTAATTTAGAAATTCCAGGAGGTTTCAACCCCTGATACAAAATGATGTAGTAAAAGTGGGACCTGGTAGCACATGCCTGTAATCACAGCTATTCAGGAGACCAAAGCAGGAGGATCAAAGTTCAAGGCCAGCCTGTTGTACATAGTAGATCCTATTTCAAAACAAAAATTTTTAAAGGGTCATGGATGTAGCTCAATGGTACATGTGCAATGGCTGGCTTCTACCCCCAGCACCCTTCCACAAAGATGTGGTATTTGAGAAGAATCTATCTAATTACTTAGAATACCTAATTATATTAGTTACTTTTCTTGTTGTTGTGCCTAACCTAAGGGAGAAAGAATTTATTTTGGGTTACAGTTTAAGAAAGGATAGGGGAAGGCATGGAGTGGGAGGTGGCTGGTTACATTGCATTGGCACTCAGGAAGTAGAGAGCAGATAGGAAGTAGAGAGCAGACAGGAGGTAGAGAGCAGACAGGAAGTGAGCCCAGACTTGAAGAAACCTTCAAGCCCCATCTCCAGTGACCAACTTCATCCAGTGAGACTCTACCTCCTAAAGATTCCAGAAGAGCATCACCAGCAAGGGACCAAGTGGTCAACACATGAGCCTGTGGGGACATTTTTCCTTCAAACCACGATGTTAATACATGGCATGTGGCTCGTATGTAGTTGTGCCATATTGTTTAGGGAGTAATGGCGAGAAAATAAGTGTGACGTTCAAGACTGGCACAACCGACTCAGGTCTCAATTACAAGTTATAAAAGAACCTTGATGTGGAGAAGAGCCAACAGCAGAGTAGACCAACATCACTCATTCTTCAGGATTCAGTATGATTAGTCTTAGCAAGTTTAGCCTTTGCTTTTGGGAACTTACTGGAATTTTGTTTTGCAAATATTTTCAAGTTTGTGTGTATGTGGTATGTATACATGTGTGTGTGGTATGTACACATGTGTGTGTATACCTACATGTACCCACACACATGCATGGCAGCCAGAGGAGGATGTCAGGGGTCCTGCTCTGTCACTTTCCATCTTATTTCCTTGAGATAGGGTCTCTCAGTGAAGCTGAAACTAGACTGGGGACCAGCAAGTCCCAACGATCCTCTTGCCTCTGCCCCCACGTAGCACTGGGCTTACAGGGGTTTTTTACACCTAGGTTTTTACATGAGTTCTGAGGTTTTGAACTCAGGTCCTTAGACTTGCACGGCAAGTGCTCTTCACCCACTGAACCAGAGCTCCAGCTATAGTTTCCAAGCTGTAGTTGGTTGAATATGTACATTTGGAACCTTCAGATACCAGCTTGTGTTTGAATACATTTATTTTCAGTGAAAACCACATTATCAAGACCTTCAAGGGGAAACCTGCATCAGTTGGTCTGGATGGAAGGTTACCACTGAAATAAGCCAGAGGCACAGAGCACAACATCCTTTTTGGACTGGCTTCTTAGATGTCCCTGCCAGGCAGGCACCACAGCATCCTTTCAGGAATGGCTCCTTGGATACCACTGCCTCCCAGGATCCCAAAAGGAACACAGAGCATTCAATATCTAAGCTAACCTCTGGAATCCCATGTTCCCCCAGGACTTCCAGTCACTATCTATGGCTCAGTGGCCAGAGGGGCTGGAGTGACCATGCCAGAGGGGTATTTCTGTTCTGTGCTGACTGTATCTGTTTCCTGTGAATGTATCCCTGTCTCCTGCATTTGGGAGGATAACTGAATGCACAAAGGAGAAGAGTGTGCTGTGGACGTTTTCAAACCAGGACATAACTGGACAACCATAGCCACCTGAGCATTTTTAATTCAGGTCCCCCCTCTCTGGCTGATTCCTGGACATTTTCTCCTGAAATTACATACAAGATATTGATATTGACATTGATTGTTCTCCGACTTCCTGCTGTATGCGTTGGAGACTTTTGGTGATCTAAGGGGCTGGAAATGTATTAGCATTAAGTGGAATTGAATCATGAGATGGGGAAGGCTGGCTTGCCCTAAGCAGCAGATATGTGTGAGGGGCCAGACCCAGGCAAAGGGTTTAGTTTCTCTGGCATCTGCTCCCCAGAGAGGTGTTGGATCTGAGTCACCTGATGTAGGTGCTGAGAACCAAACCCAGGTCCTCTGTAAGAGCAGGATGTGTTCTTGTAACCACTGAGCCTTCTCTCCAGCCCCAAGGACCACCTTCCATAAGCACTTTTTACTAAGTGGAGCCAAAGTAACAACCTATATACAAATTCAACCAGCATTCTTTTATGAAAAAGATTTATTATTATTATCATTATTATCATTATTTGTATGTGTGTGTGTTTGTGTGTGTGTGTGTGTACATGTGAGTGCAGGCATCCACAGAGGCCACAGAGGGTGTTGGATCACTGCCATGTGGGTGCTGGAAACCAAACTCAAGTTCTCTATAAAAGCAGTACACACGGTTAATTGATGGGCCGTCTCTCCAGCCCCCAGCCAGTTTTCTTATCCACAGGCAGACAAGAACCCCAGCCAACAGATGCCGGTGTTACCCACACTTCTCCCTCCTGACATCCTTTGTCCGGTGACAAGGTGGGGATTGCAATACTCACAGTTCAAAGAAATGCTACTGCATTTAAAAAAAGCACAAAATTGAATCAGACTCAGTCAGTTGCAAGAGCAGATAAAGTGCCTTTGGCATCCCCTAAAATGATGCTATATTCTATTACTTTTGTATCACTTGTGACCCAAGTACTGAACAGAAAGAACCTAGGACTGGTTTATTTTGACTCATGGTTTTGGCGGGATTTCAGTCTATCATGGTGGGGAAGGCCTGGGGACTCGAACAACTCAGTCCATGGTGGCAGGTGATGAGGCTAAGCTTGTTCACATGGTAGCTGAATGGATGTGGGAGCAAAGAGGCAGACAGGCCACATGAACCATGGCTGGAACCTAGGATGGGTGTAGCCTTCTAGGCCCAACCTTCTTCCATCCAGGCCTCACCTCCTAAGGGCATCAGTCTTCAAAATGGTACCACGGGCTGGGGAGTAAGCTTGTAGGGACAACACAGATTGAAATCCCAACTTGGGCTTCCATCTGGAAAGATGGAAAGTTGAAAGGGAGCCAGATCCCACAGAAGCGAGACACTAGGCCTGATAAGAGCATCCACGCCATTTATTTTTGGCTTTCAAATATTGAAAATACTGCCACTCTGTGCCTTGGAGTGGTGCCCATCTAACCACCCCCAATCCCTAAGTCAGTCCCTTACTACAACCCTGACCACATCTGACTGTGGCTTCTCTGCCCTGTGCCCTGTGGTCTTGGGGGCAGGACTTGTGGAAGTCATCCCTAGGGGCATTGGAAGGGTCCATCAATGTTTTCTGCCCACTCCATGCTTGGTGTAGTGGAAGGCACACATGGGTGAGGCCTGAGCCTTGACCTGAAAGCATTACATCATGGTAGATAAACAAAGTCATGCTCCCTTACGATATACAATGTTGAAACCACATAGGGACTTAGATCCAAGGAGGGGAGCTGAATTTCCAGGCTCTGGGAGGGGACTTCCACTCTGGAGACAGGGCCTGGTAAGCAGATGTCTCCAACAGGTAACCTTCTGGGGACAACACCCTGGCTTGGAGTTGGTCAGGTCTGACCGGAAGTTGCATCTTTCTAAACTGTACACCAACCACCATGTTATGCTTTGATTATGAGAAGCAACCTGTTCTCATGGTGGGAACTTAAAAATTGCAGGAAGAAGCCACGGAACTCTGTCCCCTGTTTTCCGCACAACACTCCACACACAGGAGGTGCTCAGCAGATGTTTGTTGATTGAACTGTATAGTATGTGCATGCAGGTGGAGACGGGAAGGAGGCCTTTCCAGAAGCTTCTGTCACGAGTGCTCCAGAGAAGGCGTCACATCAACCGGGAGGTTTTTCAAGACCCTCCTTCCTTCCAGGTATGGTATCCTCCATCTTATTAAGTGTAGAAAGAAGGCAGGAACTTGCCTCAAAAACCCTCTCTCCACTGCTCCTAGGACCCTTTACTTGCATCTCAATGAGCCGGGCTCTGCCAGTAACTCTCCTTTACAGACAGGACAGTGTTTCAGAGAGGTAGAGTGCTATACCATTGCCACACAGCTTGTGGTTGGGTGATAGTCAGAGACTCAGGTCCTTATCTAAAGGACACCACCCTCTGCTACTTCCTTTCTAGCTCCCAGAGGAATTCCCCTCCCTGCCCATAATGATGATATCACAATAGAAATACCCTAAATGCCCCAGTATGCCCCAATGTCATACCTCAGTGACATGCCAGGGTTAACAGTTCCTTTAAACAGCTGTGTCTGAACACACCAGAAGAAGGAGGTGCGTGTGTGAGACTGGGCTATGTCTTACACTATGGGCCTGGCAGCCTCTTCCATCCCAAGGAAGGTGGGATCCCAGCTGACCTTTCCTTTGTTCTCACGTTTGATCCTCAGTGCACTCTCAGAACATTCAGTTTGTCAGTAGATTAGGTCAAGGCTTATACTGAGGCTATCTATCTCTCTATCTATCTATCTATCTACCTATCATCTATCTTTCACCTGTCTATCAGTCCATCTAGCTATCATCTACCCTTATGTCATTGTGATGGTGAACATTGTCAACTTGACAGCATTTAGGTTCACCCAGGAGATAAGCCTTTGAATCTGTCTTGAGGGATTATCTAGATTAGGAAGACCCACCCTGAATGTAGGCGGCACCCTTCTCTGGGATGGGGTCCTGTACTGAATGTAGTCAAGGACAAGCATCCATTTGTCTCTGCTTCCTGGCTTGGATGCGATGTGACCGGCCACTTCCTCAAGCACCCTTCTCTGGGATGGGGTCCTGTACTGAATGTAGTCGAGGACAAGCATCCATTTGTCTCTGCTTCCTGGCTTGGATGCGATGTGACCGGCCGCTTCCTCAAGCACCCTTCTCTGGGATGGGGTCCTGTACTGAATGTAGTCGAGGACAAGCATCCATTTGTCTCTGCTTCCTGGCTTGGATGCGATGTGACCGGCCGCTTCCTCAAGCACCCTTCTCTGGGATGGGGTCCTGTACTGAATGTAGTCGAGGACAAGCATCCATTTGTCTCTGCTTCCTGGCTTGGATGCGATGTGACCGGCCGCTTCCTCAAGCACCCTTCTCTGGGATGGGGTCCTGTACTGAATGTAGTCGAGGACAAGCATCCATTTGTCTCTGCTTCCTGGCTTGGATGCGATGTGACCGGCCGCTTCCTCAAGCACCCTTCTCTGGGATGGGGTCCTGTACTGAATGTAGTCGAGGACAAGCATCCATTTGTCTCTGCTTCCTGGCTTGGATGCGATGTGACCGGCCGCTTCCTCAAGCACCCTTCTCTGGGATGGGGTCCTGTACTGAATGTAGTCGAGGACAAGCATCCATTTGTCTCTGCTTCCTGGCTTGGATGCGATGTGACCGGCCGCTTCCTCAAGCACCCTTCTCTGGGATGGGGTCCTGTACTGAATGTAGTCGAGGACAAGCATCCATTTGTCTCTGCTTCCTGGCTTGGATGCGATGTGACCGGCCGCTTCCTCAAGCACCCTTCTCTGGGATGGGGTCCTGTACTGAATGTAGTCGAGGACAAGCATCCATTTGTCTCTGCTTCCTGGCTTGGATGCGATGTGACCGGCCGCTTCCTCAAGCACCCTTCTCTGGGATGGGGTCCTGTACTGAATGTAGTCGAGGACAAGCATCCATTTGTCTCTGCTTCCTGGCTTGGATGCGATGTGACCGGCCGCTTCCTCAAGCACCCTTCTCTGGGATGGGGTCCTGTACTGAATGTAGTCGAGGACAAGCATTCATTTGTCCCTGCTTCCTGACTTGGATGCGATGTGACCGGCCACTTCCTCAAGCTCCTGCTGCCATAACTTCCCTGTAAATAAGTCCTTTCTTCTTTAAATAGTTTTGTCAAGGTATTTCATCACAACAACAGAAAAAGTGCTAACCTAGTCATCTGTCCATTTATCTAGGAATTGAGTATCTATTATCTATTTCCTATCATCTGTCCAACTATCTGATTATCTACCACCCATTTATCCACATATTTATCTACCTGTTATCTATCTATCTATCTATCTATCTATCTATCTATCTATCTCTATCATCTCTTTTCTACCTACATCTGTTATCTGCACAATCTATCATCAATCATCTATCTATCTATCTATCTATCTATTTATCTATCTATCTCTATCATCTCTTTTCTACCTACATCTGTCATCTGCATAATCTATCATCAGTCATCTACCTATCTTTCCTCTTGCTTCATCCTTCTGGTTCCTGCACACTCCCCTTCTTTCCTCTCTCCCACACTTGCAAGAATTCTTGAGTGCCTGCTCCCCAAACATTTTTCTTAACCTATATTACTCCTGAGAACTTGACTTCATTTTCTCAATCAAAATGCCTTTATTAGACATCCACTGTGATCAAGGCTCTGGGAAAGTTATTCTGTGCAGATGAGAGGCATTCAGAGAAGTAAGAACTGGCCTTCCACATACAGCCAGCAGAAATGTATGGAACAAAGTGACATCCATATGAACACTAGCCAACCCTACCTCATCCTTTTTCTCTCAACATTAATAACAGTGTGATGATCATTTACCCAGTGTTTACATTGTTAGGTAGTGCGAGGGTGTGTACATGTTCTATGAAAATTCCGCACCATCTTATAAAAGAGACTCAATTTCAACATCCTTAGCAGTCTAAGATCTAATCCCCATGGACACGGAGGACTAATCTTGTAGGATTTACAACCTCGTATAATGTAAAACCTTTACTTTTTTAGGCCAATTAAAACATGGTTTTAAATTCACTTGGCAACCCTATGGACCAAAATACAGTGAAATGCACAGGTCTACATTCATGGAGAGAACAGGACTGATTCTCCTGACATGACAGTGTGAACACCTAACTGGGGCCAGCAGAGGCTGCCCAACTTCCCCTTTCATAAATAGAAGCAGATTTCCATTCATGAGTGGTGAGGATTGAAATGTCCTTTGAGGCAATCTGTTCTTTTGTTCTACAAAACCACCTGAATAGGTTCATTAGCTACAGGAGAGCAAAGCAAGTGGGCTCCAGTTGTGCCTGGGAGAGCTGCGCATTGCCTGCCAGTCTGAGTGCAGTGGTCAGGCCAAGCTCCTGCCAATTCTTTGGAGCCCCCTTTGATGGGGTGAGCAGGGTGGATTTCTCTCTTTGGGGGATGGATTTAGACAGCATTTGTGGGAGACCCAGGGCCTGCTGCTAATCTTCAGAGACTGCTGTGTGCTGACCACCAAGCATTGCTGGGGACGAGCTGGGGACTGTGGAGAGGACAGGAAAGGCAGTTCATAGAGAACCTTATGCTGAGGGGAGTCCAGAGTAGACTCTACGGCTGAAGTCATATAGAACCATACCAGAGGAGCTAAGTTCGGTTAATAAGAATCCAAAGCCCAGTCTGGTACCTGAAAAGAAGAAGAGCAATTGGGATTCACTGAGCAGGTGGATAAAAGAGGGATCGAGTCAGAAAGAGTTAAGAGCTTGGGGTCTCAGAGGAGGAAGAGATGGCTCAGTGGGTAAGGGTGCTTCTCCCTGGTCTTTCAGAGGACCCGAGTCTGTTCCCAGCAGCCACAAAGTGTAGCTCAGGAATGCCTATAACTCCAGCTGCCAGGTATATGACACCCTCTTCTGGCTTCTGATGGAACTTGCACACGTGTAGCATACACTTACACACACACACACACACACACACACACACACCACAGAGAGACAGACACAGACACAGACACAGAGAATAAAAATGTAAGTGAAACCTGAGGGGTGCCAGGTGGAACCTCACAGAGCCATACAGGACTGAAGAACCCTAGAACCAATCAGCTGCTGAGGCAAGTCGAGGAGAAGCACCCACAGCTGGGCCTCAGACTGTGCCAGGTAGCTGTTTTGCCAAGGAGCTGAGAATGTTCATGGAGAAACAGTTGGCTTTGCCTTCCAGTGTCTTTCATTTTTTTATGCCTACACTGAAATGAACTCCCTTCTGCTATTTCTGTCACCTTAGAAGTCTCAAGAAGCTCTGATAATGAAGCACAGTGTGTTCTGGCCAGTGTTCACCGTGTCACATAAACATACTCCTAGCTCTTGTCTGTCACTTTTAAAGCAATGCAATTGTTTATTATACATAGTAATACATACCTTTGTTCTCTGGTGTTTCCTAGACCCTAAAGCAGGATGAAAAAAGCCTTAATGGAAATGTGTACATCACTTCCTTGACGAAGGGAGCAGCAACATTGGGGGCCTGGAGAATGATTGGGGCCCAGGACATCTTAATGAGTCATCGTCTAATATTTCTCATCTTGTGACACATATATGATTACTGAACATCGTCTGCTCACTAATTAACTTTGTTTATTTCCTAATTAGGTTTAGAATTGGCTGTGTTGTGGTTATAGAAATAATTGTTTGATTAATGTGTGGGAATTTACATTTTTCATTAAGCTTCTAAGAAAGTTCCATCTCAATTAGCTGCAATGCCCGGTGCTGATCTGGGGCACCAGAATCACAATTTTCACCTACTAAGTGATAAATGTTATACTGATTGGTGATAATAGGATGTAGGTAGTAAATATACATTAGTGGGATTTAAATTATATAACTGGTTCTTCCGAGTGGCTTCCTAAATAGCAGAGTTCTAGAGATAGGGTGCTCAAGGTTTGGATAGCAGGAGACTGCTCAGCTCTACAGTGCTGCTTTTGATCAATAAATGCCTTCAAGTTTCAAGAGCTCTAGAAATCAGAACAGCTACTACTGTGCCTGGTGCATGTGACAGTGGTGCCTCCTGTGCTAGGATTTGTGAACAGTTGGCTGAGGCAAAGCAGCAGGTGTGCTGGAAGGAGGCAGAGCCGTCAACACTGGTAAAGATAGGACGGAAACAGGAGTCAAAACAGAACAGAGAGTCACACGAGTCTCTCTCCTGACAGCATCAAAAAATACCAGCTTTCCGTGAAGGAAACTAAAATCATTTTTAGTTCAGGCAAAAATTCTCACGTGAAGACTCAGCCAAGAAGCATATCGTGTCTTGTGGTTTTCCAAGAGAAAGAATTGTTTGCTTTCCCCAGTGTGTTGCACGTGTCTGTGGTCCCCATGGAGCCCCAACGTGGAGTACAAATAGACAGCCAGTCTGTGGGGACAGAGCCTTACCATTCACTATCTGGGCAGCCCAGACTATGGGACTTAACGTCTATACACCTCACTTTTCTCACCTGTAAAATGGAGGCTATCAGGGTAACCACCCTGAGGAGTGTCAGTGGGAATAAAGAGGACAGTTCTCACCATGCGACTAGCCAGTCCTCCACCAAGTAGGTGCTGATTTCCAACTTCTGTTCTCACTCCAGTTCTATTGCTGTGATAAGACATCCTGACATAAAGCAACATAGGAGAGCAAAGGGATTTGTTTGCCTTACAATCCAGGGCACAGTCCATCATTGCGGAGACATCGAGCAGCTGCTCACAGCACATCAAGAGCAGAGAGAATAAGGTTTCCCTTCTCCCTTGCTTGCTTTCTGCCTGGAACTGTACCTGCTAAATCTCTGCCTTTCTTATGGGTCTTTGTGGATTTCTGGGTCTGATGTACTCCATTCCCCTAAGACACTGTGTTAGCACCACTGCAGGTCACTTAACAGGGATGCATAACCACAGGAGTTGCCTCTGGAGGCGAGTTCATTGTGTGCACACAGGAGTGCACTTAAGCTACTTGGTGCAGGTCAGTCACTTCACATAGCCTGATGCTGTCAAGAATCTCCATAGTCACAAGATGAATGAACGAGGCTGCTGCCAGGGTGACGCAGCCCATCTTTTTACAACAGTGATCTGTTCCTATAAACTGGAGTGCACTCAAAAATACCGACAAAGGCATAACAGGGGACATGGATGAAGCCGTGCATATATGATATATCATAATATATGATAAGATATGGTTGTGCATGTGGTCATGGCTTGGATTGGAGGTCTGTTTATAGCCGTCATGATGGATGTATGAGTGCTGCGTCCTGTTAGTGTTGGGATGACTTTGATGTTATAGGGAATGGGAGTCTCCAGCTCCATTAGAACCTCATGGGACCACCACCCCATATGTAGCCTACTGTTGACTGAAATCTCTCTCTCTCTCTCTCTCTCTCTCTCTCTCTCTCTCTCTCTCCCCCTCTCTGTCTCTCTATGTCTCTCTGTGTATGCATGTGTACATGTGCGTGTATGTGCGGTATGATATGCATCATGCCTATGCAGGTATTTACCCATGCACATGTGGAGGCCAAATGAGGATATCGAGTGTCTTGCCTCATTCTTTGCCTGTTCCCTTTGAGGCGGGGTCTTTCACTATACCTGAAGCTAGGTGAGCTGCCAGGAAACCCCAGTTAATCTCCTGTCTTTACTGCCCCCACCCCAAATAGTGCAGAGTTTACAGGCCATGCACAACCATGAACAGATATTCAAGCGAGTGCTGGAGATTTAAACTCAGGTCCCATGTTTGCATAGCAAGCACTCTTACCCACTGAATCATCTCCCCAGACCCTGAACCTGAGTTTCTTACCTGTCTAATAGTTGTGATTTAGGACATATTAAAACAGATTACAGGAGAGAGGGTACCTGAAGTGCTTAGCTCAGCATTCCACATGGTAAGCACTTCATTATGACCAAGAGGCAGATTTCAAATCGGAACCACAGGGCTGGAGAGATGGCTCAGTGGTTCAGAGAGTCTGCTTCTCTTCCAGAGGGCCTGAGTTCAGTTCCTTCAACCATGTCTGATGGTGTATAAACACCTGTAACACCATCTCCTAGAGATCGGACACTTCTGGCTTTCTTGGTCACCTGTACTCACATGCACAGATTCACACATAGACACATGTACACATAACTAAAAATAAAAATACATCTTTAAAGGGCTGGAGAGATTGTTAAGAGCGTTGACTGCTCTTGCAGAGGACCTGGGTTTAATTCCTGGGACTCACATGGCAGCTAACAGCCGTCCATAACTCCAGTTCCAGGGGATCCTCATAATATTTCCCACACCTCATTCCCCAACTGGTCTCCTCTGACAGAAGCAAACACCCCTATTATGGGTCCATTTGCCAGCCACACACTCTAAGGTACTTCCCACCTACCCCTCCCTGGTCTGCTCACTTAGCTCCTTGGGTCTGCGCACCTCTATCACCTTCTGACCTCTGCAGGCATTGCATGACATAGGTGCACTTACATACATGCAGGCAATACATTCATACACATAAAATAAAAATAATAGATAAAATATTTCAAAAAATAAATCTTTAATATCAGAGCTACATATATTGGAGCATTTTCTTTTTCTCTTCTCGGGACAAAGTGTTATAGGCTTCAGGTCCTAGAATAAGGGTGAAAACTTGGGGCTACTGGAGACTCATTTCCCGACATATATCATATATATATATATATATATATATATATTGCCAAACATGTTTTTCATCTTTTTCTCAGTCTTTCTCAGAATTCTCGATATAGAAGTTGACTGTTTTGAGCAAGTGCACCCGGTGCAGTCAGTTCTTTTGACTACAGTCCTTTTTCTGGTTGTGTTGTTGTTGTCATTGTCGTTTATTTGTTCAATATGGGCAACTACTCTCAACTACTTGTACAAAGCTCACGGCCCTGCACAAGAAACACTACTACTAGGTAATTGGTATGCACTAAGCATCCACAGTCGAGGGATACCATTTCATCGCTTGTTTATTCTGGAACTGTGTTTTAACTCATTAACATAATTATCTCTAGTTCAATCCATTTGACCTCAGAAAGTCGATGATTCATCTTTCTTTACCATGCGGATAGAACTCCTATTGAGAATACACATTTTCTCCTATCCACATCGAGTTGAGGGGCACTTGGATCGGTCTTTTCAGCTCCTTGCTCTGGTGAAAGAGCTAAATAAACAGGGCTGTGCAGGTATCTCTGAGGTCAAGGATTAGTCTGTGTGGTAAATGCTTGGAGGGTAGGCTGTGTGGTAGATGGCAAGTTTCATTAAAGTCATTACAAGGTTTTCACACTAAAAGCTTTCCAGTTGGCTGTAGCCATTTTACAGATACGCACACTGATGGGATGAGTGTTCCATTTCCCCACAAAACCATTCCAGACTTGGTATCATTTGTTTTTCCTTACCTAGGCAGTCTTGATTGGGAGTGAAGATTTCGTTAGCATGTTTTGATTTGCATTCGCCTTAAGGATTAGTGATGATTGTGTTGAACATCCTTAAGATGTGCTCACGCCACGCTCTAATTCCTCACTTGATAAATCTTGTTCAGCTCTTTGCTCCATCATTGAGTGGGAGTCATTTGTTGCTTTCTTCTTGTGTTTTTTTTTTTGTGTTTTTTTTTGATAGTTATACATTCTGAAATCGTGCTTTGCTCAGATGTGTTCGGGTGAGTTCTCTTCTCATCTCGTGGGTTTTCTTCTTACTTCCTGATGTTTCTTTTGATGTACAGAAGCTTTTAAGTTTAATGACGGTTCCAATTTTTGTCAATTGTTGGCCGTATATCTCCTTGGCAGCTGCTGTCTGATTAGGAAGTCTTTTCTAACCTATGACTTGTAGTCTGTACCAAGTTTTTCTTCTATTGCCTTCAGAGATTTGGGTTTCAGGTGAGGTTCTTTGATCCACTTGAGTGAACTTTGGTACAGGCCGAGAAGTAGGGGTTATTTCCATTCTCTACAAGTGTAGGATCTCGTTTTGCCAACACCACTTGCTAAAGATGCTGTCTTTCTCCATTGTGGCTTCCTTGGCCCCCTTGGTCAACGTCTGAGATGGCTGAAATGTCAGTATGTGGCTCAAGTTGGGCTCTTTGTTTGTTCCATTGGTCAACAGTCTGATTGTGTGCCAAAACCAGGCTGTTTTTTTACTACCATAAGCCCTGTAGTACAGGTTGAGTCCTGGTATAGAAATTCCCCCCTGTGGGGCTCGTTATTCACTCAGGGGTTGTTTTTTGGCTATTCGGGGTCTTTTGTTTTTTCCAATGCAAATTAGGCCTTTTTGTTTCCAAGCCTGTGAAAGAAGCTCTGGGGATTTCTAATTGGGATTGCACTAACTCTATACAAGAGTTTTGTGTAGAATGGACTTTTTTTTTTTTTTATTTTCTTTTTTCTTTTGTCTCTTTTTGAGACAGGGTCGTCTCCGTAGTCCACCGCACTGTCATAGGAACTCGCTCTGTAGACCAGACTGGCCTCTAATCAAGTGATGCACCTGCCTCTTGGCCTCCCACAGTGCTAGGATTAAAGGTACTGATGCCACCATGCCCGCTAGAAATGGGACATTTTTTACTACATTTTAATTTCCCACTCCATGAGACAGGAAGTTTTCATCTAGCTCGAGAGTACCTGTAGGAGGGTTTATAATTTTGTGTAGAGATCTTGGTGTCTTTGGTTGAGGTTTGCGTTCCTAGGTATTTATTGTTTTTGAGGCGATTGGTGAGTGAGGAAGGTCCGCCTTGAAGACCTGCCGAGTAGGGCTGTGTTGGGGTTATAGAATGGCGACGGATTTTTTTTAAGTTAATTGTATGCACCTAGCCATTAACTGAATTGGGTTCTAGGAGAGTTCTGGTGGAGTTTTCAGTATCCTTTAGGTAAACAATCAATCATCAGAAATAGGATCTTGACACTGCCTCTTTTCAATAGTACTCCTTATCCTTCAGTGCCTTTCGGACTATCCTAGCAAGTGTTTCCAGCACGATATGTGAGAGGCAGTGGCTGACCAGGAGAGCCGTAGTTCCTGACCCTTAAAGGGAAATGTTTCTTCTCATTTCCAATTTGAGGATAATATAGGCAGCTGTGCGTGTTCCTGTATGTGGCTTTGATTACAATTGAGGAAAGATCCTCCAATCCAATCCTTCTAGGACTTAAGCAGGAAGGGATGCGGATGTTGTCAAGGCTTTTCTGCATATGGAGAGATGATGGGTGTGTTTTTTGTCTTCTCAGCATTTATATGCTGTGATGCATAGTTTGACTTTTTGATTACATTTGTTGAACCATTCCCTGCATTCCTGGTTGAATCAAACCTGGTCACTGAATGGATGATCTTCTAAGTTGATGATGTCTGTATACACAATTTGCAGTATCCTGCTTTAGTAATTTTTGGCATACTTGTTCATTAGGGAGATGGGTGTTTAGTTCTCCTTTTTGGTTTGTGTCTTTGCCTTGGTTGTGTATAGAGTGATCTCGGGCTTCATAGAAGGATTTGTGAGAGAATGCCTCGGTTTGTATCCTTCTAAACAATTTCAGTAACAATGGTTGTAAGTCTTTTGAAATGTTTATATTCTGGGCCGGGCTTTTTTAGTTGGGAGGTTCTTATTACATCTTCAATTTCTCCATTATTATAGGTCTGTTTAAGCTGTTGATCTCTTCTTGGTTAAGTTTTGGTGATTCCCAGATTTCATATATTCATCCATTTCTTCTAGGTTTTCGAACTTGGTTTTTGAAGTATTCCCATATGATTTTCTGGATCTTTTCCAGTGTCTGTTGGAATATTTCCTTTTCATCAGGATTGTATTGATATGGAGTTGTCCTTCTTTCCTTTGGTTAACTGGGCTAGAGATCTTCTAATCGGTTTAATTTCAAGAACCAACTTTTGGATTCATGATTTTTGTATTGTTTTGTCTTCTATTTCATTGATTTCTGCTCTGATTTGTTATTTCTTCCTGTCTGTTTGCATTTAGGGTTCATCTGTTGGCTTTAGCTAGCATCTGCAGTGCTGTTAGATTGTTCACTTGTGCTCTTTCGTTTTTCTAATGTAGGACACCCAAGGCTATAAACTCCCTCTTAGGACGCTTAAGGTATCCCTAGGTTTTGTGTGTTGTATTCATTGTATCACTCAGTTCCAGGAATGCATTTATTTATTTATTATTTATTGTATTTATTTTATTTATTTAGTATTTATTTTTGTGTTTTTGAGACAGGGTCTCCCGTAGAGCCCCAGCTGTCCTGGAACTCACATTGTAGACCAGGCTGGCCTTGAACTCACAAGATCTGCCTGCTTGCCTCCCAGGTTGCTAGGATTAAAGGCTGTGCACCACCACACCTGGCTACCAGGAATGCTTTTATTTCTTTCTTTATCTCTTCCTTGACCCTTCATTATTCAAGAGTGTGTCTCCATATGTTTAGTCTCCATAGTTTCTTGTAGATAATAGGGCTTATCCCGTGTGATATTGAGCTTTATGCACGGTGTCTGAGATAGAATGCATGAAATTATTTCCTTTTTGATTTTGGAAGTTCTCTGTGCCCAGTATGTGGCCAATTTTGGAGAATGCTCCATGGGGTGCTGAGTAGAAAGTATTCTTCTCGTTATTAGGGGGAATATTCGGTAGATGTCTGCGAGGTCCATTTGGTGTATCGTATCGTTCCGTTCAGATGTCCTCTGTTCTATTCCTTGGCCTGTGACCTGTCCAAAGGCTCAGTGGGGATTGAAGTCCCCTACTATGAGTGTACTGGGGTTAGTGTGTGACTGTTGGTCCTGGAGAATTGTCTTAAAGTTTGTGCACAGAAGTTTAGTGCATATATATATCATAATTGTGAAATCTTCTTGGTGAATTTCCTTTGCTGAAAAATGTAATGGCCTCTTTGTCCTCTATATGATTCGTTATTCTTGAAGTCTATTTTGTCTGATTATTAAAATAGCACACCTGCTTCTTTTTGGTACCTTTTGCTTGGAATATTTTTTCTCTTCCTTTATAGGTGTGTGCCTGTCCTTGAAGGTAAAGAGTGTTTTTATAGACATCATATCAATGGATTCGTTTCCTTGTCCAGTTCTCCCAGTCTATGTCTTTGATGGGGAATTTAGTCCATTAGTATTTAAGGTTATGACTGATGTTTGTGTTGCTTTCTTTTGCTATTTTATCCATTTGCAGTTTTGGTTTAGGTTTCTACTTCTGCAGTTATGCATTTTATTGATTTCTCTTTCTGGTGCCTGGGGGTGGTTGCTCCTTTCTTCTGCCCATTGAATTGCTTCAAATATTCCTCTGAAGGGTTGGTTTTGGACATGTCTTTTTCATCTTGTTTATGTTCATGGAAGGTTTTTCTCTCTCCTTTACAAATATATCGACATTTTTGCTGGGTATAGTAACTGGGTTGGCATCTCTTGTCCTTTAACACTGGGATCTCCTTATGCTCATGCCCTCTGGCTTTCTAGTATGCCTGAGAAATCAGTTTGTATTCTGATAGATTTCCCTTATAGGTCACTTGTTGTTTCCTCTTGTGGCTTTAAGTATTTTGTGCTTTGTTTTTGGGTCTAGAATTTTTGACTATGATGTGGCAATGGAGATTTTCATTTTCGTGAATCTTGTCTGTTTGGAGTTCATGTGCTCTTGTATTTGTATTGGTTTGTTCTTTTGTTGTTGGTGTTGGGAAGTTTTCATCTATTATTCCTGTGAAGATCTGATCAATACCATTCTTTGGATTCTTCCTCTTCCTCTATCCCTATGACATAGGAGTTTGATCTTCTTCCATAGTGTCCTACAGTTCCTGGTTTATTCCACTTTGTGTATCTGTCAATTTTTCATACTCTTTTAGTTGCGGTTTTTAGTTTCTGGGTTATCTCCAGGTCCTGATATTTTTGTTCTGCTTCCTCAATTCTCCTTCTGAGGCTTTTTTCCATTCCTTTCCTCTTGATTGGATGAGTGTTTGATTTCCTTTTGCATTTCATCTTCTGATTTCTTTAGTATTTCCACTTCCTTTTGGAGCTTCTCAATCTCTTCCTGTAGCTCTTTGCTTCACTGGTTGGTTTCCTTATCTTTTTCAGCATGGGATCTTTTCAGTGTTTCCACTTCCTTCCAGAGTTCGTCATTCTCTCTCCCTTTAGGTCTTTCTTGAGTTCTTCATTCTCTTTTCTTAATTCTTGATTTGCTCTTTATAATCTTGTACTTCTTTAAGTATGTTCACAATTGTGTTTCTGATATCTGTGTCCTGGGCCATCTCCAGGGGGATCCCACTGTGGGAGTCTTCCACAGGGATGGTAGAGCTTGGTGTGGGATTATCCTGCATCTTTCCCATGTTGTCTCTTCTTCGCGTCCCTGGCATATGGGCTTCTCCTTGCCTGTATTCCAATGTGAATCCCAAATGCCTCTTCACTGTGTTGAAGGCTTGCTTTGCTTGCCTCCTTCAGATGCCTTCCTTGTTTGTTTGATTGATTTGTTTTTCTCCTTTACTCCTTGCTTATGGACTTCTCTAAGCTCTAGGCTTTCTATTGGAAGTCCAACTCACTCTTCCCTCTCTGTTCTGAAGTTTCTCCAAAGAATCCACTAGGACACTCCTTCCTTTGGTAATCCCAATTGGGGGGGATGTGCTCTTTAGCTTGCACCCCGGTACCTGTGCTTCAGGTGGTCTTGGGAGATCCCCGATCTCAAGACTCACACAAACCCACCTTTTATACCAGCTGGGAGGACAACTCCGCCCCCACAGCCACAAAAGCCAATCAAGCCAAAGACAACTAAATTAAATCAAACAGCAATCAGCCTTGCTGAAGCACCCAGCTCCTACCTGTGCTTCAGGTGGTCTTGGGAGATTCCCCCCCTTCATATATCCTAAAAGGCATCAAGTCCCTCTCAGTTGCTTTCCATTTGAGTAATATTGACTCCTCAGGAGCCAACCAGCAAACTGACAGAATTAAGGTGTCAACCCTACAGTAGTTAGTGACAGATGTCACAGCTTCGGGAGGCAATATTGAAAAAATGATAGAAGATGCAGTTGGGTCAGAAGGTCAAATCTTTCACCTTGGATCTGGTGACTGAGCATGCCTGGGGATCCCCTGAGCTGCCTGCATTAGCTGGAGAGCCTGGTGGGTGTTCTAGTCTCCCTACAGTACCTTCCAGAGCCAACTGGGCTGGAGTCAGAGCCCAGGTAGTGTACAGTGGGAACACTCCCACAGAGTCCAAGAGCCTTATTGATGGCTCTTGCACTGCTCTGCAGGGTCTCCACACTGGTGACAGATGGCCAGCCATTTCCCCCACCACTTGTTCCTCAGTCATAGAGGGTCTTTCATGGGACAGATCCAGTGAGATGCTTGTGGCTTATCTCTACCAGGAGAGGAGAAGCCTAGTGCAGCAGGCCAGGGCTTCTCTGGAAATTCACAGGAGGGCCACACTGACACCTCCCGATCAGAGCTATGGGAGGACCGGGAGAAGAAACAGGCCCATCGTCTTTTCTTTGTTTCTTCACTCACTTGACAAACATTTCCAGGCCCAGGACAATTTCTCAGGGCCTAGAAAGAAGCAGCAAAATGTATCAGGCCCAGACAGGTCTTGAAGGCCCATCAAAAATTAGAACATCGATAAATGAGCTGTGAAGAGGCTTAGAAGAGGATGCTGCCCTTTGCTTGGAATCCTTCAAAGGCCTCCTGAGGTCCTGTATAAAATTAAGTCTCCCAACTTTGGCTCAGAAAGCCTAGTTGGGTTCTCTCTGCCTCCTGAGACTCACCTTCACCTATTTCCCTTGCTGACCACTCTGTTCCAACTACAATGGCCAAAATGTCCTCCTTTCTTCCACAGTCCCTACCAGGGGCTCTGCACAGTCACCACATGCCTGGGATGCCCTTCCTTAGCCTCCTCCTTGTTGACTCTTAATTTTCATTCAGGTCTAAGCCCTAGGGCTCCCTCCCAGAGCAGTCCCAGTCACCTCAGTCACTGGCAGAGAAACCCCCCGATTTCTGGCCCATCATCTGGTGTCAGTTTTCCTTAAAGCATTTCCCTGGCTAGTAGTTCTTAGTGCTAGCTGTTTTGTTTTGTTGGTTTAGTGCCTGTCTCTCCTTCAGAATATAAGCACCAGGAGCATGGGAACTTTCCTTGTTCTTGGTTTCTCCCAGGACCTGGCATGATTCGTTGCCTCATTCCACTATCTACACATCTAGATTGACCCCAACTTTTCCCAGTCTAAAGACAAGATTTGGATTTGATGAATAAGCATTCTTGAATATGGCTCCTTGAGAAAACCTACTTAAAGCATGGGGTCACCACCAAAACTGCGATCCAACTTTTATCAAGCAGGCCCTGAATAGGCAGGTGACTGACGACATGCTACGTTTCCTGTCCGCAGATCCCACGTCTCTGTTCCTGCTCCCTGGAGCTGCCTTGAGCAGCTGTGCACAGTCCAGATTGCTGGCTTTGCCAGCTGAGCCCCAGCTGTGTGGCTTTAGGCAATGCATGAAGCTCTCTGAGCCTCAGTTTCTTCATCTATAAAATGGGGCTAATAGCACTGTCCAGCACACTGGCTAATTCTAAGGATGAAGCAAGCTGGAGAGAGCAGAGCTCAGTGCTTGGCACAAGCAAAGCTCAGGAAGTACCAGCTGCTGCTTTCCTCATCCAGAGCTCATCAGCGAGGAGCACTGCTCATAGGCACACAGGGGAGGGGCCTCATCCACAGACGGGGAGCCAGCCTGTCTTGAGAGTCCCTTCATCAGCTGAGCTTTTTTTTTTCTCATTGGCTCTTCAAGTGCACATAATCTGAGGAGGAACAGGGCATGGAGGAGTAAGGAATTCCCTGGGTACCCTTCCAGCCTCCTGCTGTCTGTAAACCACCCCCATAGGGAGCCACTTTGGGAGGGGCTGGCTCCCCATCTGCCCATCTGGCAGGTACCTCACAAATCAGAGGAATTGGAGGCAGCCACTTCAGATGGAGCACAGGCAGCAGGGCGCTGAGCCGCAGGAGCGCCACTTGCCGACGCTAACATTTACAGGCTTCTTGGGTTGAAGGCTTTAATTAAAAACTCCTAGAGAAATATTTCCTTAATTCTGACACTTCTTAGTAATCACATCCCCCTCCACTGCCTGACTTTGTATCTAAATTAAGATACAATTTGTATCTATCTTAAGATACCCAGGACCAGAGGTGTGAGTTAGGTGAGAAGATGGGTGCTCGGGCCTCCACCCTGGGGTCCTACACCAATCAGACTGTGTATCTGTGGGCTGTTGTGTGCTGGCATCTGTTAGATACCAGCTGTATCTTGGTGGTTCCTCTATTAGCCTGGAGCTCTAGGACCCTCATCCCATCTACCAACTGTCACACACAGTGGTAGGTCTAAGGCCGCCTCTTCTGTTCTTGGATTCTGTATGTAGAGTGCTAAATCTGGGTACCACAGCAAGGATTCTGGGTCAGCCTGGATCCCTGAGCCACACACTTGTTGGTGCCACGAATGCTGCCTGGCACACACATGCACCCAACAAGCATTTGTAAATTTCATGGGTCTATTTGGCATCTTACTCAACCTTAAAATCAGGCAGGAAGGGGGAGGATGAGGCTACAAGATGCAGATGGGGTGGGGGCGCAGGGCCACCCTGCCATGCCCAGTTTCTCCTTTGGGACGCTGATCTATAGATTCTCCCCTCTTTTTGGCAGCCCTGTTCTCTGAATCCTATAACTTCAGCCAACCAGATCAATATAGTCAATATGACATCCTAACAGGGCCCCGAGTTGGTGGCAGGGGACTAGCAAAGCTGCCACAGCACAGCCCCTCCTCACCAGGAAAGAGACGGTTCATCCTGTCCAGGGTGAGTCACCTCTTTAAAGGTTTGAGGGGTGATGGAGACAGCCCTATCGAGTCATGTCCAACTTTGGTGAATCAAGTGATATTTTGTCAATGACTTGCTGTGAGCATTTTGGAGATGACTATTTCTTTCTTCGTTAATCCTCCAGCCGGCTGCCATCACCCACTAATTCCACCAGCCTATCTGACAGGTAGAAAATAATAATCTGTAAACAAGCATATGGGTTAAGAGGGGTTGGGGCCCCTTCTTGACAGGAACTCTGTCTGCAAAGCAGGAGGCACAGACTGGCTGTAAGTGAGGCCGGAAGTGAAGCAGTGCGGGCCTCAGTGAGCCTCAGTGGCAGTTCTGTACTGTACTTTCAACTTCTGCAGCCGCAGAGACATTCAATATCCGTGTTGCCCAATATGGAAACTGAGCACCTGAAACCTAGCTAGTGCAGCCAAAAGACTGGATTTTTACTTATTTTCATTTTAACTTAAATACCTACATGTAGCCACTCTTCTGAACAGTGTGACTTAGAGGTCACCTCCCTGAATCTGTGTTTCCTCCACTGTAAAATCGAAATAATACAGTAGTAAGAATACACCAACTGCTTGTATGTGTGTGTGTGTGTGTGTGTGTGTGTGTGTGTGTGCATGTATGTACGTATGTTTATGTGTAGACATGTATCTGGAGACCAGAGGTTAACATCTGGTGTTCTCTTCAATCTCTCTCTGCCTCATCTTTTGAGACAGGATTTCCCACCATGCCTCGGGCTCACTGTTTCCACTAGCTGGGTGACCAGGGAGCTTTAGGGTCCCCTCTATCTTTGACTCCCCAGTGCTGGGATTGTAGACATATGTTTCCACATCCAGCTTTTATGTGAGTACTGGGGATCTGAACTCAAGCACTCATGATTGTACAGCAATCACCTTACACACTGAGCCCATTCCCCAGCCCACACCCGCTGCTTTAACCAGCAGGCTCCTTGGCACAGCAGCCCCAAGTCAGAAGCTATTTCTGGCTCATGGAACAATCTAGGTCATGTCCCCTCCAAAGGGTTCAGAGGACAGGTTCTGCTGACTCCAACACTCTGTCACTCCCCAGTAGTCAGCAGGAAGGGGAAATAGAATTCCAAGCACAGGATTTTTTTTTTTCTTGAGCAATTAAGGCAGAAGTTGCAACAGCATTTCCATTTTTCCAAATCTTTGCAAGAAATTGCTCACATAGTATGCATAAGGGCCAGGACAGCTCCATCTCTGATGAACTCACTTACTGTAGGTTAAGGAAAGGCCATGTTTTTTTTTGGGGGGGGGCAGGTAGCTGACTCTGTCACCCTGACTTTGGGGGACTGTGGTAAGGGCTGACTGATTTGCTTTATGTCACACAATGTTCGTGCATCAGCCAGCTACTGACATAGGAGGGAGCCTGCCATTGAGCGTGTGAGGACAGAGAGCCAACAACCTGGGTGGTTCTAGCTGAGTTCATCTCTGTCCAGTATCTGTCAGTCGCTGGGTCAGCTGGTGACCCACTGATGGGGGTGTCACTAGCTGGATCTTCTGATCTTCTTCTTTCTGCCCCATGCAATTCCATACCTTCCAAATGGTTAGTAATAGAGTTCTAAGGCAGTAAGAGACCCCACCCCACACATAAGGCCTTTGAATTTGGGATCTGGAATGTTCCACCAAGGCCCATGTGTTAAAGGATTGGCTCTCAGTGTAGTGCTGTTGGGAGGTGAGGGAACCTTTAAGAGATGGGAGGAAGGAGGTAGGAGGAAATTAAGTCATGCTGGGATCCAGTTCCTTCCTCTCTTTCTCTCTGCTCTCTGGCTGTCTTGAAGTGAGCAGTTTCACCAAAACCTCCTACCCCAAGCAACATCCCCTTTACCTTGAACTGAAATCTCCAGAACCATACACCAAAACAAAAACTTTCTCCCTTATAATGATTTATCTCTGGTATTTTATAGAAAGCTGACTGCTAGAGAATGAAACTGGCCTCCAACCATTTGTGTTACATCTTAGTGATCAGCAGAAGTCATAAGATCAATATTCAGAGATAGGAAAATAGACCCCAACTCTTCACAGATGAAACAAAGTCCTACAACAAAGGGGCGTGTCTCGGGGAGGAATGACTGGAGCCCTTTCTGTAAAGTCTGCTGTAATGTGGGAATAATATACTCAGTAATTAATGCCTAAAGTACTTTTAATTCATGGAGACAGATGCAATTTTATATTGTCTACTCTTTCAAAAGCTTATTCACTATCTGCTGTCAGGCTTTATGACAAAGATAGTGAGTTGAATGTTTGACTGAATTCTATAAAGAAAAAAAAGTTGAGTTCATGTTTTATGTCCTAACAAGGGAACAAACTGATGGGGCCCACCCGGCCAGCCAGGTCAAGATGGCGCTGAGGGGAGGTAGAGGAGGAGGGACCCGGGTTGTTTGCCAAAACCTCTGGCTGGGGAAAGATAAGGACAAGGGGCACGAGTTACAATTGTCAGCCGAGTACGCCAATCTGCCCGAGAGGGTCAGAGGGGCTGCAAGAACATTAGTCATTTGCTTTCATGCCTAAATGCCTTTTTTTTTTTTTTTTTTTTTTTTTTTTTTTTTT